>JAZAYU010000729.1:0-119613 GCA_038501625.1 Corbicula japonica | reverse complement strand
TGGGTCACAAGCTTTTAGGCAACATTAAAATGATATTTTGCAACCGTGAATTGACTGGAAACATGCAATTTAAGGGACATTGTGGTATGAAAGTTGTCTGGAAGTATTTTTAATGGTTGTTTAAACAGAAGTACTTTTAGACAGGATGTTAAATGACTCCAGCAAAATGCTTACATAAAAAATCAGTGGTTTTAATTTTGTTTTTGACTGATTTCTGGAAGCCATGTTATGCAGAATAATAATAGTTGGCATTAGGTATTTATTTTTTCTTCTCTAGTTAATGTGAAGGTGATTTAAGTCCTGGACAAAAAAAGAATAAAAGTATGTGTGAGGTTCATATGGTAAGAACTGGGAAGATAACAAGGATCTGTCGGGTTGCAGTCAAGCGTTATAAAACTTGTTCTCATAATTGCTATTTGATGTCAGATACCTTTGTTAAGTTTCAAAGATATGTCTTAAATGGTTACTGAGAAAAAAAGAAAACTTAAACAAAAAATTTGTTAATGAAATTTAACACATGCCTGCCATCCGCAAGCCAACGACATACCCCAATCTAAATAACAAGGGTTTTTCAAAGAAAACCTTGTCAATACAAATTCCTTTTCAAAGACAAAATAGACAGCAAACTTAACCGCACAGGATATCTTCTCCAACAAGAAACCATACAAGATGTGAATGAAACCTGCCAGTTCTTGAGGCTTATTACAATACATAAATAATCAACATAAATTACACCTGATTAACCTGTTCCCAAGATCATAAAACTAAATCAGGAGACCAGTTTTGTCAACCAAAGGTGTGTTCCAGAATGTCTGGCTGAGCTAAAGATTACATAATACTCCTGAACATCAATTCAATGATATCATTGGTGAGCAGCTTCCTTACTGCAAATTTTGATTTCAGTTAAGATTTTTGCTTGCAACCAAAACATCAAACATGTGGCGCGGCAACATATTTCCTTTGAAAAGTAGTGAGAAAGTTTAATTGACAGAATGCTGTTCGTAGTTAATCATGCCTTCAGGTTGCTTTACTTTAAGCCACACCTTTTGTTATTGCTGCGATGCTAAATGTACCATTCAAATCTTTAGAAAACGAACTTTTCAGTTCAAGAAGAGTGAGCTCACAGCGACAACAAAATTGATTGAGAGCGAAACCTTATTTTGAAGTTTAACGCAGCATCTTTGTGATTGGAGCGGCTGTTCTTAAAGAAGCCAGCCACATGACATAAAATGTGATCGGCGTCATTTTAATGTGTTGCAGTGCAACAGATGTTTACTGAGGTTGCTCGCTGGTTCAAAATCTAATTGAAATCAAAATTAGTAGTAATGTTGAGGTTGAGAATATCTTATAATGTATGCATATTCTTTTAGAATGGATTGGACCATTATTAGCCTAGTTCTTTCTTTTTTTGGACCAGTCAGTTTGCCCACACCATAATGGCCTTGATCAAAGGAAGGAGGAGTGTTGAACTGGGATTATACAACAACAACAACAATGGACACGTTAAACTGGGATTATACAACAACAACAACAATGGACCAGATAGTCATTCTAGCACACTTGCTATGATTCCAACAATCTACAGTGATTTCGCCGCAATGCTTTTTTTTTTCTGGAAGTGACAATGAAGCAGACAAACATTTTTAACGCTGTAACAAGAGGTTGTGTCAAGAGTGAGAATGAGTATACAACATGTATTTTCAAATATCTTTCTGCTAATTGTCAGCGAAATGTTAATTTTTGATGAACCAGAGCACAAACAGCATTTGTGGATATTTTACCTGATGATCTTAAGTGATTTCCCCAACATTTTCTTTTTGACTTAAAATCATCAGAAATTGGTTAAAAACACATATTTCTAAGAAGGAAAATGAAACAGACAAACATTTTTCTGGCATTAGATTTGCCATAGTAATAGTGTGAAAAAAGGCATATTTTTGGTTTTGCTAGTTATGTTTTTATAAAATTAATGCCGTTAAAAATCTCCATTTTTGTGTAAAAAGACAAATTTAGTACTGATAGGCAAGGCAGCTATAGGTTTAAATTTCAAACAATTCAACCAAATGTTGATTCAATTCTAAAGATACATTTCACTAACAATATATCTGAATATAATTGTGTAAAAAGAAGCCAAGAAATAAATGAAAACCTAGATTGAAGCATGACAGCATATGTGTATCATTGTGTGACATGAATATATCAGTAAGAAGTTTTACTGAAATAAATGAAAGAGGCAGCTAAGTAAACAACAAGTACTAAAAGGCTAGTCGAGATGTCAGAGAGACCTTAGGAAGATCCAAACAAGATTATAGAATTTGATCAGATGATATAACGTCAGTTAACTCGACTTCCAAAATATCGTAAATGTCTCTTATTTAGATCATCATGTCAATAACACAATCTCAAATTTACACAATGGTAAAAAATCGAAAAATTATGACATGCACACTTTAAAAAAAAAAGATAAAAAACATGACCCAATAAAAATCCCTACACTGCCCCACCCACCCCTTATACTTGGGCCATAGTAAAATACATTTTATGTTTAGCAAACATTGAAAGTTTCAAGTCATCCAGTTTACTTGAAGAAGTATTTTATCTTTAAAGTAGGGATCAGGTATGCTTTGAGTACCTTTAACAGTAGCAACATTTAGCTATTGTTTAATTATTTTATTTTATGCATTTATTGATTGTTTCTGCTACACTAGCAACAGAGTATGAGTATGACTCTTGAAAAATACTGTAAAATTCCTTTTAAAGGGCCCTAGGGACGTTACATCATCTGAAAGGCTGGGGCTCTTATTATTTAAATTAATTATTTTTATTTTATTATTAGATTCTGGAGGTTATTGAATTATAAATACAGATAGTTTTCCCTTAAAAATAACATGGGGGGATTTATTAGCAGAAGGGCATTGAAGAGGACTTTTACAGTACTAATTATGAAGTAAAGTATCTCTCAAGTAAAAGTGTATGCATGTACTCTTTTTACAATGGAGCAGGGATTTACAAATGCAATCAACAACAAATGTCATGCTGAAAAAGCATGACTGTTAACTCATAATTTATCATTTGTATTTTATTTCATCTTTTGATGGATATGGGTTATATTGCCAGTATTTTTATTTCATTTTTGATAATAACAAAGGGCCATAACCGTGATAAAAATGGGCACAGGAAAAATTCCTTTTTTACGATCATCTATACATCCTGCTTGATCATCTGGGCAAGTTTGAAAGAAACTCGCTTGATAGTTTAGGAGGAGTTGACGCCACAAGATTTGGAGGATGTACATAAGGATGTATGGACGTACAGACGAAAGGACGAGTGCAACTCTATATGGTTCCCACTTTGTGGGGCATAAGAATGAAAAAAAAGAAATAAGTTTTGCAGAACATAAATCTAGACCATAAGACTCACACTTGGTTTCTTGTGTCCCTCAAATGTGTGCTTGTTTATTTAACTGACGTTTTTTTTTTTTAAATTATTAATTTTTTTCTGCAAAAACATCAAACAAGATAAAAGATATCTAACGAAAAAATTATTTTTGGTCAAAGTATTTTATACTACAATAATATTATAGAATTAAACCCACAACAATCATTATTATTCTGTGAACCAGTAGAGTGTGCCTCATTTTTATAAAGGAGCATTAGGGTCAATTAATGCCAAAAAACAATATCTTGAAAAGTGTAGAAGTAGTTTGCAATTATTGTAGTACATGTATGTCGACTGGAAGTCAAACTGTTATTCAGATTTTGATCAGAAACCAATTTTTAACCAAAGGTAACTGTGACCTTGACCTTTGATTTTTGCCCCAAAATCAATAGGGTTTTCTACTGTCCATAAAAAAATTATACACCATGTTTATTGACTGTAGGTCTCACTGTTAGTCAGTTAGTGATCAAACACCAATTTTCTATTAAAGGTCATTGTGACCATGACCTTTGACCTTTTGTTCCAAAAAACCATAGGGTCATCTACTTCCCATTATAAATCTCCATATCAAGTTTGGTAGTTCAAATCATTCTTCAGTTATTGTTTGGACCAGCCGGCCGACTGACACACAGACAGACAACAAGTGTTAACTACTGACCATGTAAAAAAATTCCAATTTGGGCAGGGGTCTTTTTCCCAAAAGCCCCTGAAAAAGCTCTGACATTATATCTACTTTGCACTTTGATGTTTTTCTTCTCGGCTTCAAAGGCTGATAACAAATTATTTCTTTCAGAATTGCTGTGGAAAGTAAATAAACATTTAAATAACCTCTTTCAGCTGGTTGTCTGGTAACAAGAGGACCCTCGGCAGACGTACTTGAACTCACTGGTACGTCCTCACTGGAGCTTCTACCCACCACCTCACTCTGCAACAAAAACAACATATGTCAACTTAGTTAAGTGGTCCAAATCTTTGCGTGACAGGAGTAAATTCTGAAAATCATCAATGGATTATCAACTTCCTAAACTAATTTCAAATTGACCTAATTTATTAATTTTAAAGGATGTATTGACCCTTTACTCTATAGGAAATGACCAATGTATAAAGGTTGTTTTTTTTTCATTTTTATCATAAACCCTTTTCTCTATATATGTTGGTTTTATCCCAAGTATGATCAGTGCCATCTCAGCATGTTTTTCTTCACTTGTTACATTGATTTTCTGGCCTAAAAGCTTCAAAATTACACCAATACATACTACAAAGCGCTCATAATTTGTAAAATGACTTAATGTTGTGCTTGCAAGGTCTGCATAAATTTTCTGTCATATCTGTTTGGTCACCACAGAAACTCACTTATTTGGATACAAATATATAGAGGATATTTGTTTTTTTTAGATAGAAATATATTTCACCGAGTGAGCTCCGGAATTCGTATTTTCACAAGTGGCGATGCCACGAGTGAAAATACATAATTCAGGAGATCATGAGTGATATATATTTCTGTCTTTCACTGGTAAAAACATATATTCTTTTTATCTTATGCTTTTAATGCAAAATTTGCGTGAATTTGACAGAAAAGTTGCAAGAAATGGCGCCAAAACCGCTTGTGTATGACGTGACGTCATGACGTCAAATACTCAAATTTGAGCCCGTTTTCTAAATGTTCTCATTTGGCATGTTATGTGCGTTTGGGTACCAACGTGAACAAATCAATGAAAATAAAAATGATATTCCACTGTTTGAAGACAGTGAAATACCACTTTTATTTCACTATAATTCACTGAAAAGCATAAAATAAAGGCTAACGATACATTGATGTTAAATATGTCTGTTGTCGTAGGATGTTTGCTTTTGATTTATGCTTCTAAAACCCATCAACCATAAAAGCTATCATCTAATTAAAGTTTGTTTAAGAATTCAATAAGTAGTGAACCTTGGTCTGACTAAGAAGTGCTGCTATCTGTTGTTCTAGCTGAGCTAGTCTCTGGTCCTGATCTACCCCACCCACCCGGTTCCTCTCTGTTGAGTCCCTCTCCGCTGTGTCTCTCTCTGCTACATTCTGAAAATACAAGGCTTTTTACATCAGGGATTTCAATAGCTTTTGAAAACCAGGTTTCAGTTGACACCTTGAGAATTTTCAAGGGTCATAATCAGATTGTCACAAGCAATGTCTTGTATACATTTAACTTTACTACTTATAAAAGTGTTTAAACTTCATTTCAATATATTTTCAAGAGTCAAATTAGTATTAACTTCATCTTGAAAATGAATAGACACAATATTTATTTTTATTCTTGCAGAAATTGACCACTTTTCCTAAATTCTCCTGCATCAAAATGACCCCCAAACTCATATGTAGGTGGGGTGGAAAAATTCATATTTGCTTGCATCAAAATGCAAGAATATCTATTGAAATTCCTGCTACATGTAATATTATCTTCATCACAGCCTTTTCAATTATTGAATAAAGCAAGAGCTGTCAGAAATGTCAGTATTCTCCAGTATTCAATAAAATTAACAAAAAAATGAACAAAAATCAAAGCACAATCTAAGTAAGGGGTCACATTTCAATTTAAAAGAAAAGCTAACAAAATTAATTTTCAGGTTGTGTTCTTTAAGTCGGCATACAAATAATAATTATGAACTTTATTATCTTTTTTTAAGGGGTGGGGAGAGGGGGAAAGTAAGTAAGGAGGTTCTTTGAAGGAATTTTAAAACTTAAAATTTATGTGCATGACCAGTCGCCATTTCAGCCAATCAGATACTTGAGATTTGAGACTGGATTCCATGCTCAGTTTTATAACCTTGGGAACTGAACTCAATATTTGTTCAAAGGGAGCTGAACAAGCTTGGAAACATCAACATGCTCAAGTTGGATGCAGAGGGTGAGTTATGAATTGATATGCTTGCATGGATAAACGCATAAACATTCCTGAAAGTTTTCTTGAGATAACAAAAATCAACCAGCAATATGCCCACAGCAAAGAAACAATTGCTTAATACTTGTCAAACCTGGCATACTATTGAGATATTAACAGACATCAACTAGTGGGATAACAGTATGAACCAGATGGTGTTTAATTAGTTCAATAAGAACAGATTATTTGATATTTTGAATTTCAATGCTTTATTTCCAATACATACTCATTTGATACATCAAGCACGACCAGCTTACGTACGAAGTATCCATGGGTGTATTAAAATGCCGCAACAGGGATTTTCCACTACCAGTAAAAAACCGAGTGTCCATATAACTAAATAAATAATATGTTGGTGTCAATTTAATTTAAAAAAAACAACAACAGCCAAGTGCATCTGTTTGCTTATCACATGTTTGTCTGCTGTTTGAGTTTACCAATATATATAATATTTATATTGTCTTGTTAATATTGTTTCTATACCCATTTCTATTCTATATCAATAGTTCTCTTAGACTGCCGGAGGTAAACTGATCTAATAATACAACAGTGTAAATGCATGATGAGAGGGCAGGGCTTATCAGACCTAACTGACCACTGGTATGCTACTACAGAGATGTAGTAGAGATAAAGAAGTGGTTCTCTAGTAAAGCCCTTTACTCAATGTATATGATTTGTATACGATAGGTAAACAGTGTACGAGGGATGATCCAAAATAACGTAGACTTTTATTATTGCATCTTAATTTAAAACACGTTCGCAATAAATTTGATACTAAATTCAATCAAAACACAAAAGTAACTAACTGGTCTAAAATGTTCATATATTTCATCGATTTCAAAAGCGCGTCGCATATTTGAATAACCATGGTAACACGCAGGCGGCGCACGTCATTGCCATTGTACTTTATAAAGCAATTACCTCTTTATATAAACAAAACTAACAGTGGGAAATGAGCCAAATTTAGCAACTACAAAGCGCCATATACGAATGATGTCATGCCAAAATTTTACGTCATTCAGACATTGCGTTTTAAAAACAGTCAATATTTAAGAGAGCTATCACCAACGTGAAAACGTCAGAAATGTTGTCGTCAGATCGCCCGGAAATACGCGCTATTATAACATTCCATCATGAGTTTTGAAAATCATCTCCTGAAAAGCTAAAATAATTTAGCAGACGCAAAAGCAAACTTCAGTAAGCCGAGCTGTAGTTTTTAAGTGGTACCAGTGTGTTTTTTACGGTCAGGAGAGCAATTAAATAGGCCTGGGGTAAGGAAAAAAGATTTAAAATTCGGCGTTACGGCAGTGACGTCAAGCCAAGAGGCAATTGAAGCGGACAAAAGTTAAACTATTATGGCGCTTTTTGAGCTATTCTAGACTGGCTGAGGTAGCTTGCAACAGGTTTTGCCGAACAAATTACATTTTTAAAGGTATTTTATAATTAATTTAAAAAATTGTTTTTCAAAATATGTTTTTGTTTGGTATTTGAATCATTAAAAAGTCACACATTATCGAATAAGATAAAAACTAGAAATGTGTCCAAAGGACACGGATGCCCCCGCTATGGGTTTTTCATAAAGCTCCCAGCAGTAGTGTAGGACAAGTTGTGTTCACGAGATATATTCCTATTACAAGAAAATTCTACTTTTAGTAACAGTGACCTTGACCTTCGATCTACAGGCATGGGTTTTGTGCGGACACACCACCCTGTCATGATGAACATTTGTGCCAAGTTATTTTGAAATCCCTCCATTCATAACAAAGTTACAGCCTGGAGAAGAAAATTCTATTTTTAGTAACATTGACCTTGACCTTGGACCTAAAGGCTTGGGAATGTATGTGACACACAGTCTTAATATGGTGATCAATTAAACCAAGTTATTTAAAAATCCAATAACAAATAACAAAGTTACAGAGCCGACACAATTTTGCAAGAAATTTCTATTTTTAGTAACAGTGACCTTGACCTTGGACCTACAGGCATGGGTGTTGTATGCGACACACCACCTTGTCTTGGTGAACATTTGTGCCAAGTTATTTTGAAATCCCTCCATTCATAACAAAGTTAAGGGCCAAGTGTATATTTTGCTTAACACAAAATGTAAGTGAAGAAGGGGCATAATTTGAAAAAATATTGGAAGCAGGGTTATGGGTCTTGTTGGTTATGATGTAGATTTTGATGGTGAAAATATATTTCAAGTTTCAAGGCAATATCTCAAGTAGTTTTAAAGTTATGGGCAAAATGCATATTTTGCTTAACACAAAATATAAGAATAAAACTAATGTAAATGAAATTATCAAAGGTCCATAACTTTTGAACGGAACATGTAAGAGCAAAACCCCACCTTTATGCACAACAACATATCAGGCCAAGCATTGTGGTAAAGTTTCATTAAATTCCCACCAGTAGTGTAGGAGGAGTTGCGTTCACAAGATATATTCCTATTAAAACTAATGTAAATGGAAGTATCAAAGGGCCATAACTTCTGAACGGAACATGTAAGAGCAAAACCCCACCTTCATGCACAACTACATATCAAGCCAAGCATTGTGGTAAAGTTTCATTAAATTCCCACCAGTAGTGTAGGAGGAGTTGTGTTCACGAGATATATTCCTATTAAAACTAATGTAAATGGAAGTATCAAAGGGCCATAACTTCTGAACGGAACATGTAAGAGCAAAACCCCACCTTCATGCACAACTACATATCAAGCCAAGCATTGTGGTAAAGTTTCATTAAATTCCCACCAGTAGTGTAGGAGGAGTTGCGTTCACGAGATATATTCCTATTAAAACTAATGTAAATGGAAGTATCAAAGGGCCATAACTTCTGAACGGAACATGTAAGAGCGAAACCCCACCTTCATGCACAACTACATATCAAGCCAAGCATTGTGGTAAAGTTTCATTAAATTCCCACCAGTAGTGTAGGAGGAGTTGCGTTCACGAGATATATTCCTATTAAAACTAATGTAAATGGAAGTATCAAAGGGCCATAACTTCTGAACAGAACATGTAAGAGCGAAACCCCACCTTCATGCACAACTACATATCAAGCCAAGCATTGTGGTAAAGTTTCATTAAATTCCCACCAGTAGTTTAGGAGAAGTTGCGTTCACAAGATATATTCCTATTAAAACTAATGTAAATGGAAGTATCAAAGGGCCATAACTTCTGAACGGAACATGTAAGAGCGAAACCCCACCTTCATGCACAACTACATATCAAGCCAAGCATTGTGGTAAAGTTTCATTAAATTCCCACCAGTAGTTTAGGAGAAGTTGCGTTCACAAGATATATTCCTATTAAAACTAATGTAAATGGAAGTATCAAAGGGCCATAACTTCTGAACGGAACATGTAAGAGCGAAACCCCACCTTCATGCACAACTACATATCAAGCCAAGCATTGTGGTAAAGTTTCATTAAATTCCCACCAGTAGTTTAGGAGGAGTTGCGTTCACGAGAATATCGGACGGACGGACGGACGGACGGGCGTACCGACGGACGGAAGGACGGACGGACAGGAGCAACTCTTAATGCCCGTCGCCATTTCATGGCGGGGGCATAAAAAAGCTAGTTATTTTAATTACACTTGAGTAAACAGCTACAGAGACTGTGTCCACAATGCAAAAACTTGTTATATTACAACAATTACAAATTTGTTATGAATTATTTTTACAGGTGTACGCCCGTTGCTAAAGAACCGCGATACTGTGGGTATTGCATACCCGGTCGTTTCTTCAGCGGTACGAGCGAGAAGAGAACCATTTTCTTGATCGCCCCATAAGAACTGGCGAGACTTTAACCAGCATTAATACCGTGCTATGTTCGATCAATGGGTTTTCCGGCTTGCATTCCGGTGACGGGGTCTTTTTAAAAGAAACTTTGAACATACACCGCTTCGCTGACGCTGCGCCCGTGAATTAACGTCGTTGACGTTGAGAGATCTAATTTGACATGCGCCGGATAGCGCTTAGTGTATGTTTTTAATTGTTCATAGTTGTTTTACTTGATGTTGTATTTTGCTGATATTTTGTAAAAATATGCTGAACATATTCCTATTAAAGCTTGTGTAGTTTTATTTGTGGTATTTTAAATAATATGAAAACTATAACAAAAGTCTACGTTATTTTGGATCATCCCTCGTATATCCAACTCAGCCAGCACATCCAGGCCGTTTGATCAGGATTTACACAGTGCACTTTCAGATTAATCATTTTGTCTGATGAAGAAGGAAACAGAATAGATCCAGATCAGACAGCATGAATGTGCAGGCTGGTCTTGACCTACAATGTTTCCTTATGTGACAATAGGTCTATCCACGGAGTAAAGGGATCGATACAAATTCCCTTTGATTATGACATCATCATATCAAATGCTTGTCATTCCCCTCACAATCAGCTGCTACAGTATACTATCCTGGAAGCCAGACTTGTCACACTAAACTTATTACAGTTAATATGGCCTTGAAAACAGCCAAGACTTAAATTATCATAGCTCCCCTATTCTTGAAATAGTCAAGCTAAACAATTAATATGCCAGATCAATATTTTCTCATTTATCAAGTTCACTAACTTTGCAAGTCCAGTTTAGTCCACATGTCAATTGTTGAGATAACACAGAATAATGTGTTCAAGTAAATATTCAACGCTTAACTCAATGGCTACAACTTATATCCCATGTGTAGCTAGTGTTAAACTTTATCAGCCTGCACATCAATGCAGTCTCATCATGTCTACAATGTTTACTTTTTGGTCTCCAGTACTCTAAATCTAAAACAAAACAGTGTAACTCACCATCACAATGAACAGATGTGAAAACTGGTCTGGATCTACAGTATTCATACACAGGATATCTTTTGAATGGCAATGAAGACATTCTCAAGCCCAGCCTCATAAAATAATCATATACAGGCTAAAGACTATTCTCAACTAGCTGATTGGTTGAAACTGAGCTCGGTTTTTAAACTGACCAATCATAAACCAGAGTTCTAAGACTGTTCTTTAATCTCAGTTCTATGATACTTGACCCCAATTTTCTGAAGACATAGAGCAGCACCAAAGAAACTTTAAAATATATTTTTATGTATGTTTCCAGCCAACAGTTCACGACAATATTTTTAGCATTTTTACTTATATAAAGCAGTATTTCGCGTATTTTTCACCACTAAATTACATCAAATTACTATAAAACCCATCTGTGTTTAGTGTTACAAGATTCATTGAATTTGTTATTTATTAAATATTGCATAATATGGGTCTATTTGAAAAGAGAAACTCACACCACAACTTATAAGAAATGCAAAAAACTGTGAAATAATGAGATAGTCTTTTCTGCAATAAACCATTATGAAACAAGATATGCTTTTCTGCAAAATAAATTACATTATGAAATAATGAGATTCTTTTTAGCAATTATATTACAAGTTTCAAGATACATACAAGAATATTGGCAGCAAAAGGTTATCATGTGTTAACTTTTATAAAATTTCAGACAGTCCTTATAGACCTAGGTTGCTTACAAGTGACACTCCTGAAGAATATCTAATTTACATGATGTCTTATTTTGATGAAATTTAATCTGGCTCAATCAATTTGAACAAGCTCAATCAAACCAAGCCTGCAAGGAGGCCATCAAACTAAGCCCCATATATTCAATCAGTGCTGTTATCAATTACACCCTCTAAAGGCTTTATAGCATTTTATTTATATTTGTGAAAATATTGAGTTGAGCTTTATTGCCCATGAACAGGTTAATCAAGCCAAGCCTGCAATATTCGATATTTGTCCTGTTTGGTGGCTTTCAAAGTTTCTTTCTCCTCTCAATTTCAAAGGTCTCACAATTCACAGAAGTCAAGGAGACCTGGCAGTTTTTCCATGGAAACCTCAAACAAGTTGCTCATGTTTCAGGTAAAAGGTTAAAGAATGGATTTCCAAAGTAAACCTAGGACAAGTTAACCCTTTACACCACATATACACATTTTTTCACATGTGCAAACAGAGTAGATCCAGATCAACTGACACATCTGTGCCATCTAACCAGGATCTGCACTGTTCACTATTTGGTCAGAAATTACCTAATTAATAAAAAACAGCAAAAAGTGTAGACTCGATCAGATGGCACTGATCTGGATTTACACTGTTCATTCACGCCATTAAGGCATAAATATGGAGGAAAGGGTTAATCATGTCCCAGGTAGTATGCTTATAAAGAAAAAAAACTGTCAGAGGAGACAACATTCTTGATTATTCAAATCATGTGTTGGAAATAATGTGAACTTCAAAAAATATTATCTTTAGATTTTATTTTATTTTAAGAAAGAAGCTAATTTAATATGAAGATTAAATGTACAACAAGTATTGACAAACATCAATGTGAAAACAGGAATAATGTATGTAAATGACAAAAGAGAAAAATTTTGAAAGAATATTGACAAGTCAATCCTTTTATTTGATATTAATCACTTGGGTAACATTAAAGATAATAGCCAAATGCTTTCAACTTTTATGAAAACTCTTAGTGAATACTTGTTGGAAATGAAGCAGGTCATGGTGCTGAAAATTAATTTTTAATAATGAAAACTTTAAAGAAATCTCTAAGTTATTAAGGGGCACAACAGCAAGGAATAGTTAAAGTAATGAAGCAGAACATTAAGTTTCTGTTATTTGATTAAATTAAGGCCATATGCATCAACCTTAAATGAAAACATTATATGAAAAGGGGGTATAACAATAAAATTACTTTTAAAAGAAGGTAAATGTTGATAACTATTTTAAGTTCCATTTATCAGTACTTTGAAGATACAGATCAACTGCATAAGTAAAGGGACACTTTAAGTGAAAAGGGAGTATAGCTGATAAAATATGTTTGAAGACTTAGATCTTATTGGATATAAAGTAGGTCTTGATGAGGGACATTTGTTTGAGAATCATACCAATCTCTTATGCAATGTTTAAATTATGGACCAAATGAATAAAGAATCTGTAGTCTGCTTCCAAAGAGTTTTAATTTGAGTGTTTGTTTTACAATAAATGACAACAAGATATAAATAAAATAGCACTGAATACTAAAATTACTGTTTAAGCAACTTTAAGACTTTAATAAAAACAAAACTGTCCATCAGATCTTAATTTTATTTCATAAAAAATACTTTCAAAGTTGCTTTATAGCTTTATTATGGCCAACACCTCATAGCATCATGACAGAGACATAATTGGAAAATTATAAGCCATATCATGTATAAATGTTATAGATTTTCAGATATCATCAGAAAAAGGGAAAAACTCAAAAACCATATATCTAATCAGTACATGCAGTAATCATTCTTGTTTTAATATACATCTTTCTGTGTGTGTACAACATATGGGAAGATTTTGTGTTAATAGCACAACTATTTTAAAGATGATTAGTCACTAATGTTCAAGATTATACGACAATCTAACCCAGGACTGGTCACTTATTGTATTTACAGTTGGTTTAGGTCTCACATTTACAGAACATCTAGGTCTCACCATTACAAAGTCTAGCTCCTTCCTAGGAGGTATAGGTACAACCTTAATAAAAGCTTTATGTCTTAGCTTTACACAAGGTCTAGGCTACACCTTTACACAAAGTTTAGGTCCTACTTTTACACAAGGTCTAGGTCCAAACAAGGGCCAACCTTTATGCAACATATACGTCCTTCATTTGCAGAAGTCTATGCCTTACCTTTACAGATCTTTGTCTTGCAGAAGTCTATGCCTTACCTTAACAGATCTTTGTCTTGCAGAAGTCTATGCCTTACCTTTACAGATCTTTGTCTTGCAGAAGCAGGGCTTCTTTCTGTATCTGTTACAGATTGTATAACACTTGTATCTGCTGAGGAGGAGGTTGGAAACTGTTGTTTTCGATGACGGTGTTGATACATTTCCATTACCTTGTCTATGTTTGGAGTGACCAAATCTGGTGTGCTAGACTCCTGTAACATAAGCTCATATAAATAAAAGAAAGCATTTAATATTAAGCAGACACAGGAAAAAAGCAAGAATGGCAACAATGATATATTGACACTGGTACACATACAAGCATTATATTCTTATTAACATTTTGAGATTTAGTTAATGTTTTAACAACTCTATCATAACATAACATTAAAAAACATTCATCTAAAGCACAACAATTATTTATTAAAAGCATAACAAAATTACCAAATATTTTTTAACCAATGAAAGACTTAACTACATTTCAATTGAAAACTCTGGAATAATGTATTTACTCATAACTAAAACACTCTTGAAAATACTTATTTAGGTGCTCACTATGTGAAATATATTTTACATATAATTTTTTAAAGCAAATATCCTTAATTTTCTAGCTATCAAAGAAACAGACACATGTGACTGTTGCAATGTTGGAACAATCAAATAGCAACTCTGGGTCAAAATGGAGAAAACCATGTGGGACAGTAGTGTAACTAGAAATGTGTCCATAGGACACGGATGCCCCTGCTATGCATCGTTATCAGAGACTCAAGTGCAATGATGGGAATAATAGCATTTCAAAGACAGTGATGTGCGAGTAATTATAAGAATATGCATAAATTTGAAGATCAAGTAAATTATTTGTATTTGCTGCACTGTTGTCTGCTCATAACGGAAATGTCAGTGAAGAAGTTGGTGGTAATGCAATGAAAATATTTTAAACAAACATATATGCATGTTTGTATTTTGCAAAGCTTTTATTTCTCCTTCTCCTGTAAGCATTAAGTTATCATTTTCTATTTAAGGCAAGTGTTTAAAAAACTAGGGGTAAGGTAAGCTATTAAAAATGTAGAATCCCAAATAATAAGACCATCCCACTATCAAGACAACTTTTAAAAGAGGGGGTACTGGTATTTTTAGCATACCAATATTTTTATTCATTAACATCACAATTATGTACTTTTTAAGGAACTACAGGCATGGGTATTGTATGTGACACACCGCCTTGTCATGGTTAACATTTGTGCCAAGTTATTTTGAAATCCCTCCATTCAAAATGAAGTTATAGCCCGAACAAGAAAATTCTATTTTTAGTAACAGTGGCCTTGACCTTGGACCTACAGGCATGGGTATTGTACATGACACACGGCCTTGTCATGGTAAACATTTGTGCCAAGTTATTTTGAAATCTCTCCATTCATAACTAAGTTATAGCCCGAACAAAAAAATTCTATTTTTAGTAACAGCCACCTTGACATTGGACCTACAGGGATGGGTATTGTACGCATCACACCGCCCGTCATGGTAAACATTTGTGCCAAGTTATTTTAAAATCCCTCCATTCATAATGAAGTTAAAGCCCGAACAAGACAATTCTATTTTTAGTAACAGTTACCTTGACCTTGGACCTACAGGCATGAGCTTGGCATGCAACACACTGCCTTGCCATGGTGAAAATTTGTGCCAGGTTATTTTGAAATCCCTCCATTCATAACGATGTTATAGCCCGGACAAAAAATTCTAGTTTTAGTAACAGTGACCTTGACCTTTGATATACAGGCATGGGTATTGTACACGACACACATCGCCTTGTCATGGTTAACATTTGTGCCAAGTTTTCTTGAAATCCCTCCATATATAAGTAAGTTTTAGCCCGGACAAGACAATTCTATTTTTAGTAACAGTGACCTTGACCTTGGACCTACAGGCATGGGCATGGTATGCAACACACTGCCTTGTCATGGTCAACAATTGTGCCAAGTTATTTTGAAATCATTATATTCCTAACAGAGTTACAGCCCAGACAAGAAAATTCTATTTTTAGTTACAGTGACCTTGACCTAGTACCTACAGGCATGGGTATTGTATGTAACACACCGTCTTGATATGGTGAACATTTTTATCAAGTTATTTTAAAATCCAATAAGAAATAACAAAGTTACAGCCTGGACAAGAAAATTCTATTTTAAGTTACAGTTACCTTGACCTTGGACCTACAGGCATGGGTATTGAATGCGACACACTGTCTTGATATGGTGAACATTTATACCAAGTTATTTTAAAATCCAATGAGAAATAACAAAGTTACAGAGTGGACACAATTTTTGCAACAAAATTCTATTTTAGTAACAGTGACCTTGACCTTGGACCTACAGGCTTTGTATTTGACACACTGCCTTGTCATGGTGAACATTTGTGCCAAGTTTTTTTGAAATCACTCCATTCATAACGAAGTTACATCCCAGACAAGAAAATTCTATTTTTAGTAACAGTGACCTTGACCTTGTACCTACAGGCATAGGTAAGGTAGGCAACACACCGTCTTGATATGGTGAACATTTATACCAAGTTAGTTTAAAATCCAATAAGAAATAAGAAAGTTACAGAGCGGACATGATTTTTGAACATACACACACACACTGACACACACACGGACAGGGTAAACACTATATGCCCTTCCACCATTACATGGCGGGGGAATAAAAACATGATCATTTATTTGTATTAGATGCACATACCCCACATGTAGTCTGTCACTAACAAATTGAATATTTTTGACTTAACAAAATGTCATGTTTATGTCTTGTTTTATATTTATTTTATGAAATTAAATTCTATTCTATTTTATTTCTGATTTCACAGTTTTCTAGATAAAGCAGGAACATTTTTTTGATTTTACAGTTTTTGGATAAACCAGGAAAAAAAGACTCTAACAAGTCTGCACAGTGGAAAAATTGGCTCGTGTTAAAACAGAGGAAAGATTACATGCTACAGACATACCACTGAAATACATAATGACAACCAGTAATTACTGGACAGACGCCTTACATTTAGGCAATTTTCTCATTAAATAGGAAAGTAATGAAAGGTATGTGGCTGCTAATAATGATGGTATCGAAATAATACAGCATTAGATGCATTACAACACTTTTCAAATAAGGAAAATTACATAATTTTCCTTTAAATTGAAAAAGATTTCTCAATTTTATCTTTATTTTCACAAAATGTTCATTTAAAATTAACCACTCAACAAAATGAATATAGGTCATTGAAACAGGCAAAGGAGTGCCAAAGCTTGTTGAATGGTAAACCCCATTTTGTGTTTTGCACTGTTTAGCTGTAAGAGTGCTCTGGTTTGCTATAGAGTTATTGCTGTTTATTTACCAAAAAACTAACTGATCCTTCAACTAAGCAGCCAACTATATTCTTACGCTTTTTTCGATCATAGCTGAAGTACTTTAGGAAATGGCAACATTTTGAAGAACAAGAATGGAAGTTGAACTAAAGCTCTGTCCATTTTTTTTTCTTTTAAAAAGTAAGGCAGGAGAATATGTTTGCATTAGGTGCATGTCGGGAATAGAAACTGTTCTCCATCATTTATATTTTGGAAGAGATCAAGCAAAAGCTGCATAAAGTATAAAACACATATAAAACAGAACCCAGTTTTTGTGACAGTGGATTCAACAGAAAGAAATGGCAGGTTTATATAATATTTACTGTGAATCTGACATGTGATTACTTTAGAACATTTCTGCTTGTATCAGACTTGACATAAGTTGATCTTTAGCCTACACGACCAAAAGTTGAGGAAGTGATTACAGTGCAGAGTGAACAAATCAAAAGATTGTGGAAGAAAAAAAATTAAGTAACATTTTACATAAAAAACATTAGGGTGAGAAGAGTTGCCTCAACCATGAATCAAACCAAAGACCTACCAACTGAGCTACAGAGGTGGATAGCAAAACTGCATATAGTATATAACACACACAAAACAGAACCCAGTTTCTGTCATGGTGGATTCAACAGGGAGAAATTGTAGGTTTATATTGTGAATCTGACATCTGAATACTTAAGAAAATTTCTGCCTGTATCAGACTTGACAAGATCTACACAATGAAAGGTTTAGGAAGTGATAGCAGTGCAGAACAAATATATTAAAAGATTGTGAAAGAAAAAAACACTTTTATACACAAACAACAATGGGGTGGAAATGGTAGCCTCAACCATTACTAAAACCTCAGACCTCCGGCTTACCATGGTGACCCTCTACCAACTGAGCTGCAGAGGTCACATGATTTGAATCCTGGTTCTGACAACCTTCTACTCTCCCTGCAGGGTATATGCAGGTTTTCTTAACTCATATTGTTTTACCATCATTATAAGAACTGGTGCAGTGTTAAATTTCTAGTTAGAGCATAAAATAATAGCAAAATATTTTATTTTAGCTGGATTGCATGTGAAGGAAACTGGCAGTAAATTACCTTGGGAGTGTCTGAATCCACACCATTAGACAACAGATAATTGAGGAACTCATCCACACCTGAAATATTTTATAGAACTTGACAGCAACAGAAATAAATGTCATTCACCTTTTCAAAAATCTATTAAAGTAATGGAATCCTTTTTGTTTTCAAGAAAATGCTGCTATTATTTTTGATAATACTTCCTTGTCTTAAAAGCAAGAAGATATTAAATATTCTTAACTTAAAGTAAAACAAGGGGGTCCATAGGACCCTGGGTCGCTCACCTGTCAATAACTGCTCAATGGTTGCAAGAGTTGTGTGCAAGATTGGATTGGTAAAATCAAGTGAAAAACTAGAAATGTGTCTATAGGACACGGATGCCCCCGCTATGCATCGTTTTCAGACACTCAAGTGCAATGATTGGAATAATAGCATTTCAAAGACAGTGATGTGCGAGTAATTATAAGAATATGCATAAACTTGAAAATCAAGTAAATTATTTGTATTTGTGGCACTGTCGTCTGCTCATTACGGAAATGTCTGTGAAGAAGTTGGTGGTAATGCAATGAAAATATTTAAACTAGACAATGCTACATACCAAATATCTAAGCTTAAGGCATTGAGGTTTCCAGTAAGAAGATTTTTAAAAATTGCCTTTTTAACTTATTAAGGGCCCCCGGGCCAAGGTTTAAACAAGGTTGGTAAAGGGTCTCTTCACAATACTCAACACCAAATATCTAAGGTCTAGTCCTATTAGTTTCGGAGAAAAATGATTTTTCATGTTTTCCTATATAAATCAATGTAAACTAAGAGAACCCTGGGGCATGGCCAATTTTGGCCCAGGGGACATAATTTGAACAAACTTGGTAGACATCCATTAGACAATGCTACTTGCCAAATATCTAAGCTGTACGCATTGTGGTTTGTGAGGAGAAGATTTTTAAAGATTTCCTATATAAGTCTATGTAAAATGAAGTGACCCCTGGGGCTGGGCCAATTTTGACCTCAGGGAATTAATTTGAACAATCTTTGTAGAGTTCCACTAGAGGGTGCTAACTGCCAAATATCTAAGCTCTAGGCCTTGTGGTTTCAGACAACAAGGTTTTTAAAGTTTTTCCTTTAGGTTGCCATGGCATCCAGAGTTCTGCATGGAATTAATTTCTTTGAACAACTTTGGAAGAGCTTCATCAAGTTCATGCAAGGAACATCCGTGGCAAGTTTCATCAACTTTGGCCCAGGGGTTTAAGAGGAGATGTCGTTTAAATTAAAAGTTTACGGATGGATGCCGGACAAATTGCGATCACAAAAGCTCACCTTGTCACTATGTGACAGGTGAGCTAAAAAATGTTTGAAAAAAAAGTAAAATTGGAAGTTCCATGGATGGAAACGTTGACTTTAATATATAAACAATTAACAAGGGGAAATAATGCACAAACTTATAAGTCAAGAGTTTCAGAATTATCGAAAGATTTCTCCTGCATGTTTTATATCACTAATTTGAATAATTTTATGCTTGATACTATAGGAACAAGATCATGAACTATAGGTGTTTGACACTTGTCTGTTCAGTATGTTTCATAAATTAACCATTTACTCCATATATATCTGTTTAGTTCCAGATTAGTCAGCACATTCCTGCAGTCTGATCATGATCTACAATTGTGCTTTAAATTCATTGGGTTATTTCTTACCAAGTAGCAAACAGTGTAGATCCTGATCAGTGAGCTCATCTACACTGTTTGCACATGCAATAAAACCCATACATCATATTGAGTTAAATGGCTAAAAAACCTGCACATATTGCAGATTACAAGAAATAAAGCCATTCAAGTACCTTTTTCTCCTACCATTTAATATCAAAGCAGATCCAATGTCATAAACCTGATTGGAGACCAGTCTGAATATTGTATCTGGAGATTGTTTATACATAGAGGCTGGTACCAATTTCAACCAATCAGCTGCTTAGGTTTGGATTTCAAGTCTTTGATTTATTAAAACAAGTTCAGGTATATTTTTTAAAATATGAGTAACACGATGGGATAATATGTTTTCTGGAAATGGGCGTAATTCTGTCATAAATTTCAACAGATGACATTGTTAAAAAGGATTTTCAGAAAATAAAGAAAAATAAACATTATCCTGCTGAATCAGTCATATAGCTTTTAGAAGACAATGATTAATAAGTCTTTATTCTCTCCATTATTATCTAGCAACTGCCATTAAATGTAAAAAAAGATCACTTAAGTAACCTATTTTTCTGTAACTCCACTCGTATTTTCTCTGAGAAAATTTGATCTCCTTAACCCTTTACTTCTTATATAAGCCTTTTACCATGTGGGTGACTAGTTAAGATTAGGGATGGCAATGAGTAGTAAAACTGGTACTCGAGTACTCGAATAATCTTCCGATCAAGTACTCGAGTACTCAAAAGATTATAACCGATATTGAATGAGATCAAATGCATGTTGAGTTTCTGTTAATGTTATTTCATCTTTAAGTTTCAGTAAAAGTTTAATGAAGAAAGGAAATTAAGTTTTATTTTTTATTTGTGTTTTGCTTTTTATTCATTTGTAGTGACACCTGTGGTGACTAAATGTGTCAAACCAATTTTTAACAAAAATAGTTTTCAGTTTTTATGTGAAAAAAATTTTTCACAGTACTCTAGTAGTAGATTTAGTACTCAATACTCTTACGATCGATCAAGTACTCTGTTATTTGAATACTCGTTGCAATCCCTAGTTTAGATCCAGATCAGCCAGTACATCTGTGCCCTCTGATCTGTAATTACAATGTTCTTCTCCTTGTCAGAAATAACCTTATGAATCTAAAAGCCAACAGTGCTGATCCTGGTCAGACAGCACCAGCTGGATGTGCTGGCTGATCTGGATCTAAACTGTTTGCCCACACTAGGAGTTACACTAACCTGGAATATTGGTGTCACTCTCTGAGTGCTTGTTTCCCAGTCTATCCCTACCATCGAGGTACTGTAGCTGGCTTAGATTAGACATAACTTCTCTCATATACCCTGAAATATGATCATTTCCTCTGAAGGGTTTTGAAGCTTAACATGCCCTTAAATTCAAACCCCGAATATTACCCAGGAACATCTTCTGCTGACTAAGATATTTTTTAATCTATCTAATTATGTTCTCAAGAAAAAGCCTATTACAGCAAAACAACAAAAACAAAAACAACAGTTAACAGTACTCTCAGCATGATGAGGTACACATAAACACAAATTACTGGTAATTGTTTAAAATAAAATCACAACAATTAAAATTGGTGCAACTCATGGGATGTGGCTGTTATCCAATGTGCGAACAGTGTAGATCCAGATCAGTCAGCAGTGCAGTCTGATCAAGATCTTACCTGTCAACTTTTAGATTAATTAGTTATATACCAACCCTGTATTGAAACATACATGTACCAGAACTTTTAAAGATTTTAACGAGGAAACCAAAAGCAGGAAATCAATGCCCAAGCTGACACCGACAAAATATGAGTAGGAAACTCAATATATTTTTTGAGAAGTCAAGCTAAAAAATGGTTCTAACCATGTCATATTCTGGCTTATAACTACAAATATAATAAGATCAACTTTAATATAAATGAAGAAATATAAACCCTTTCATCCATATATAATGCCTTTTTATGCTTGTGCGGCCCTTGTAGATCCAAAGCAGCAAGCACAACTGTGCCATCTGATAAGGATCTGCACTGTTCACTTTTTGGTCAGAAATGACCTACTTAATCAAAAAGCGAACAGTGCAGATCCTGATTAGATGGCATGGATGTGCCCACTGATCTGGATCTACACTGTTTGCCCATGCCATAAAGGTGTGTATATGGAGTAAAGGGTTGTGGTAATAGTCAACCAATTTACGTCACTTTACCTGGTATATGACAAACTGGATTACTGGAACCGTCAAGGCTCAGAATCAGGTGCCTCAAGTTCACTACACGGCAAAGGCATTGGCAAATGTGTGCAACGGATGACAACTTGTTACCATGGAGATCAACAT
Source organism: Corbicula japonica (assembly GCA_038501625.1). Classification (NCBI taxonomy): domain Eukaryota; kingdom Metazoa; phylum Mollusca; class Bivalvia; order Venerida; family Cyrenidae; genus Corbicula; species Corbicula japonica. The sequence continues at coordinate 97,029 of JAZAYU010000729.1, read as the reverse complement.
TTGACAGCTTGTAGGCGGGGCCTGACAGTGACTTTAGCCCACTCAGATCTTCTATCTGATTATAACTCACATTCAACTTTTCCAAACTCCTACAAACAAAAATTAATAATTGATAAATGAATATCTACTACAAAATCACATTAACTTAAATATTTGTTTGCTTAGCAAAATATCTACTTTAGTTAACAGAGTTTGCAGCCAGAAGTAAGAATATCATTTTTGATATCAGAAGTACCAGCATACTGATATTTCACTGAAACAAATAAGTTTTTTTTTTATTTTATTTCAGGAAGTTCAATAAACATACCATGTGGTTTGTTTCAATGCCAAGAATTCAGGGGAATAATTAGGTAAAATATGAAAGAAAGAAAATCCTTAAAATCAGTGAAAATAACATTTGATTTTGTCACGGAAAGAAATAGTGAAAATAACACTTGTAATACGGTAATAAACTACTAACATTTAAAAATGAAATAAATTATAATCTTGCCTCAAACATTCAAATTGAATAGAATATTTTCTCAATGCTAGATAATGCTGACAATATTCACGAGTCAGTTCTATCTGCATCCATTCTAAATAAAGGGCTTTTTCCTGGTTTTGGGGGAAAAGGCCCCTGTTTAAATTGGGAATTTTTAACACAGTGTACATTGTATTGTACACCGGTTATATACATAAATTCATGAAATTCACAAATCACTTATCACAAGTAAATAAACAATTTTTGGAATTTGATCAGTCTCTTGATTATATGGTTTCTTGTTTCTTTGTTTCTATGTTATAGGCAAAAGGAATTTCTGTTGAAATGGGATTTTTTTTATTGAAATTGTGATTTTTTTTCTTGAAATTGGGAAAATAGTCTCTATGTGGCATTGGGAATGGGGCCCAATATCAGCCCTGTGAGGCTAACTGAAAAAGCCCTGTAATATGAAATTATTCATTAAATAATTATGATAAAAAGTTTTTATGTTCACTTTATTGATAACCATTTGCCACTTTTGGCATATAACGCAATAGAAAATTAAATCCTAGACTTTCATCCCCGTCCGCCCCTCGAAAATCATTTAACCCGAATTTTTTTTATTTTGAAAAAAAAATCAAAATTTACATTATGAGTACAAATCGTAGAGTACGCAAACGCAGTGTGAAACATTTTAGTGTGAATCTGCAATTCATAGTCGGCTAACAGCTTATTTATTTTTGCACCACACAAGAAACTGTTAGAAACTGGAAATATATGGATAAGTTCACAGTGAATGATAAATGAAATATAAAACCAACACACCCGCCCCATTTTTTTCCCAAAACTTGGATGAGAATCTAGGAAATTCATTTTCTATGGCCTTAGCTATACATTATACCTATTACATATAACTAATTGCAACATTTATTTTTCAGCCATTTACTACCTGATCAGTATCTACACAGTTTGCATTTAGATTCATTACATTATTTCAAACCAAGAAGCAAACAGTGTTGATCCTGATCTGAATCTTCACTAGTCACCGCTGTCATAAAAGGTGTATCCATGGAGTAAAGTGTAAGATGATCACTTTACATCACCTTATATATATACATCATATAATGCTTCAATTATGACGGCACAAATACTTTGTTAGAAGTTCAAAAAAAGTATAAACAGCTAACAATCTATCTATTTTTCAAACTCCGTAACTGTATAATGATCCTTAAATTTGTAAATTGAGACTGTTCTCGTATTCTTCTAGATAATTAGAGAAAAACAATGGTCTTTTTATTAAAATGTAATTAATTACAGTTTCTTTGATTAAGAAAAAACAACTTGTTTTAAATTATTTAATAGAACTGAAAATAGAAACTTTGTTAGCCTATTTTGGAAAGAACAGCAACTGTCAAAGCTTCTGGAAAAAAAGAAAAAAATCTGGTAAATTACAATAACAAAATTGTTTCTTGGTGACAAGATCTGTCAAGGTTTGCAGCTTTCTCACGACTTTTCTGGTTTCAGATATTGCATCAAGACTCTGGTAGCGGAAAGGCATTGTCATGATTGTGACTGGTTACATAATTTGGGGAGATTTTTTTAACTTAATGAAGAACAGAAAAACCTCTCTGTCAGCAGGCTGATTTGGATCTACAGTTTGCAGAGACAGTAAAGGTGAAAATGATATTTTTAGTCTTATTGTGACATAAAGACATAAATTCTAAAGCTTTTTATGAGGATTTGTTTCCATTATTCTAAAGACAATAAAAAGGGTAATATTTCATGAAATTATTCTGTTAGAATTTGTTTTCAGACTGAAATGAGTTGTATGCACTAAAATGGTTTTTGTTTAGTTTAGGGATTAATCGAGTATACAGTCAAACCTGTCTTAAGCAGCCACCCAAGGGAGTAACAAAAAGTGGCCGCTTAACACAGGTTGTTGTTTAAGATAGGTAAAAATTAGAACACACAATTTCAATTTAGGACTTTAAACTGGCTGTAAAAGACATGTGTTTTCTGAATGCAGGTGGTTGCTAAGTCAGGTTAAACTGTAATTGAAAATTGATTGTTTCTAGAAGAGGACCACGATAATGGAATTCAATACAAAAATTAATAATCAATTGTGGGTAGTTTATTTTCTTACTGTTACTTAAACGGCTCACAGGGTAGTTTTTGTGTCTGACTCGCAGCATGTTACAGAGAAATCATAGCAGGAAAAACTGACAAAAATTATGGAACCAGGTCTTGTACAGTTACCCTGGAAAATGCAATCCATTTTTGGTTTACGAAAAAGGGACATGGCCGATTAAAACAAACTTGAACATGAATATAGCATTCTGTAAACTTTGTAAAAAATTCTAGCTAATAAAGGTAAATGTTGTGTACAGTGAAACCTGTCTTAGCAGCCACCTGTGAATAGCAACCACCTGTCTTAAACAGCCAGTTTGAATATGTCCTAAACTGACATTTTGTTCTCATTTTAACCTGTCTTTAACAGCCACCTGTATATAGCAGCCACTTTTTTACACTCCCTTGGGTGGCTGCTAAAGACAGGTTTGACTGTAGATAAAGTTCAAGGCTTTATTATATTTATCCTTTGTGATTTGATGAAATTGCTCAAGATTTGTGTATCTTGTAATTTATAAACTATAACAGGCCCCTAATGACCTTTTTGGGACCGGGGCCCTCAGGCATGCGAATTTCACATAGTTTGAAGAAAAGAGGGAATTTTGCCTGCCAACAAAAATACTCATAATTTGGTCATCATGTCCCAGATTTTTTGTCAGAATATTAATAAAGAATCCTTATAAATAAAAATCTTCTTTATTAAAGCATGACGTTTACTTTGTCATTGTTAATGCTTTGATTATACATGTATAATCAATGATAGAAAAGGGTTATGCAATTATTTCTGACAATCGATTATGATTTCTGTGTGATTATGAAACGCTAGTTTAGTTACTAAATAAAGTTTCATGTGACATTTTTAAAACATGTCTTTAGTGGTTTACTCCATATACGCCTTTCCAATAATTCGGTGATTTTTTCGGTTACCTCCCCTATTCAGTCACGTGACTACTATACAGGAAAAAGTATTGCTCGCTGTATTAATGTAATAGGGAACATGTACCTACAACTTTCGTTTCGTTTTTCATCATGAAATTTCTTTTTTAAAATATATTTTCTCGTTTATCGTTGAATTAGTAATAACACATCAGCGTAATGAATTTTTTTTTATCAAGAATAGTTTATAAAACAACACATCTAATTTGACTAAAAGTGTAAAGTCATTCCTCGCGCCAAGGTTTACTTTAAACGACTTAAACTAACAGCCTGTGTTCTATCCACGGATAAATTGAGTGTCGTTTCCGGCTTAGCGTGTCTTATCAACTACTGACATGCCGGCTGCGATTGATTTTGAAAGCGGCATGTCATAAAAATGCCAAATTGTTGCTCACAAGGGGTCCCCTGTCAATTACTAAGAAGAAGATATCACTGACCAATAGAGATCGGTTTACTTTTTTATGTACCTCCACCTCCCAATTAATAAGTATATCGAAATCCTTAATTACTGAATCGGGTATCAAAAGTATTTGATATAGCAGTTATATGAATTATTAATCCTTAATACGACAAGTAGAACCATAAGACATCAATTAGAAACTCATCATAGCAGAACATTTTATAAATATTCAATCAAGCGATTGAGCGTTTACGCCAAAATGACAGAATTTCAAACCTTAGCAGTCTTAATGTTAATATAAATGTTCCCATCATTATTTGAAGCAGGCATCTCCATCTTTATTAGAAGCCAGCATCAGAATCCTTGAATTTTATTGTATGAATGATACTCTTACGTAAACGAACAATCGGATAACCTTATTGATCCTTCTTAATTTCAAGACAGAATCAATCGTACCGTATTTTTGCTTGTGAAGTATACGTGACGTTTACAAAAATTCAAAATTATTTGTTCGTTGAACATTAACGGTACGATGAATTCAAGTAATAGATGAGTACAAGTATAACGTACAGATACTGTAACCGAATGTTGACATGTCACAATTTCCGGAGTATAGTACATTACCAGTCTTAGCAATTTGCGAATTTCATACCAGTTAAATATAATTTTAAGTATAAAATACATAAAGATGAAAATGCTGTATAGAAATTCGTAACATTAATACTCACGTTTATCCGAATCGCGTCTCATACTGCCCACTATCAACAAGAAGGGTACATGTTCGGAAACGACTGCACGCTCGACTATTCGAAAAGTCAGAATTATTAAGCACATTGTAACTGGGCTTCATTTAAACTGGGGAGTGATTCAGGAGTTTATGACACCCCCAACAAACACACATGAACAAAAGTTTCTTAATCCATAAATCAATAAATAACACTTAATTTATTCTTGTAGATTTTTTTATGGTTTACACAACCCAGCCCATAAACCCCTGATCCCACACCCATCAACCCACTATCTTTGCCCACCTATAGTTGTGTGGCGTGGTGAAGTACAGTATGGTATGCTGGTTGCTGTTGTTGTTGGTGGTGTTGTTGTTGGTGGTGGTGGTGTTGTTGCTGTTGTTGGTGTTGTTGTTGGTGGTGTTGTTGTTGGTGTTGGCATTGTTGGTGTTGTTGGTGGTGGTGGTGGTAGTGTTGTTGCTGGTGGTGGTGGTGGTGGTGTTTATTGTTGTTGCTGTTGGTGGTGGTGTTGATGCTGTTGTTGGTGGTGGTGTTGATGTTGTTGGTGTTGTTGTTGGTGGTGGTGTTGGTGTTGCTGGTGGTGGTGGTGTTGTTGTCGGTGCTAGTGTTGTAGGTGTTGATGTTGTTGTTGGTGGTGGTGTTGGTGTTGTTGTTGTTGTTGGTAGTGGTGTTGTTGGTGGTGGTGATGTTGTTGGTGGTGGTGATGATGTTGTTGTTGTTGGTGGTGGTGGTGTTGTTGTTGATGGTGTTGGTGTTGTTGGTGGTGGTGTTGGTGGTGGTGTTGTTGTTGATTGTATTGTTGTTGGTGGTGTTGTTGTTGGTGGTGGTGGTGTAGTTGTTTGTGTTGGTGTTGGTGGTGTTGTTGATGTTGGTGGTGGTGGTGTTGGTGTTATTGGTGGTGGTGTTGTTGGCGGTGGTGTTGTTGGTGGTGGTGATGGTGTTGTTGTTGTTAGTGGTGGTGTTGTTGTTGTTGGTGGTGGTGGTGGTGTTGTTGTTTGTGTTTGTGTTGTTGTTGGTGGTGGTATTGATATTGTTGTTGGTGTTGTTGTTGGTGGTGGTATTGGTGTTGTTGTTGGTGGTGGTGGTGGTGGTGTTGTTGTTGTTGTTAATGGTGGTGCTGTAGTTGTTGTTGGTGGTGGAGGTGTTGGTGTTGTTAATGGTGGTGGTGTTGTTGGTGGTGGTGGTGTTGTTGGTGGTGGTGATGGCAGGGCTTTTCATCAGGAAATTGGGAAGAGGCCCTGGCCTTTCAAATTGGGAAATTTATGCGCGATAATTGTTCATTTTGGGAAATGTTTGCGCGATGATTGTTCATTTGGGAAAACAAAATTTATTGAAATAAGGGGTACTGGAGTACAAATTAATATAGAAATGAGCATTTTAACATTAATTTAATTCTTATAGCACTTTATTTTTTCAGATTTGCACAATTCTATAGTATTCACAAGCTTCAAAGGTCCGTGTCTCTTTCCTTTGCATCTTTGAATTTTTCAACAAGTAAGAGGGTGCAACACTTTCAGGTACCTCTGTGGAACAAATGCCAGAGTCAGAGGTAGCAACACTAACAGGGACCTCTGTTGTAGAAACGAGTATGGAACTGGAAGAATCTGGGGCAGCAACATTAGAAATACTGGGGATTTCCTTGGTAGACGTTGCACCCTTTGGATCTAATTTTTGTTTTTTTACCCCATAGTCAAATAACGACTTCTGGTTTTCTTTGCGTTTCACGGATTTGCAGTAATATTTACTGTTATGCGACATTTGTTGATAATGCAACCGGAAATAAACACCGATTTATCTCCCGTGAAACGGAATAAAATCCAGACTTTCGGAACGTTTGACTTTTTCACTGCGATAACGACTGAGTAAGAGTCTATCGGAACTAAACTGATTAGACGGATTAGACTGGTTTTGCGTGACACGGGTACCATGCGTACTTCCGCATATAGTACGTCAAAAAAGTCGATACCAGACAAACGCTTCTCCGAAAATAACGAATGTAAACAAATTGATCGATTTTTTAACATTTCTAGGGGGAATTTCTAAGATTTTGGGAAATTATGTCTTGCATTTTGGGAAGAAACTCTGCCACAATTGGGAAAAAAACTATATTTTTCGGATTGGGAAGTAGCCGAATATCGGCCTCTGTTATATAAGGATGAAAAGCCCTGGATGGTGTTGTTGTTGGTGGTGGTGTTGTTGTTGTTAGTGGTGGTGGTGTTGTTGGTGGTGGTGTTGTTGTTGGTGGTGTTGTTGTTGTTGTTGTTGGTGGCGGTGTTGTTGTTGTTTGTGTTGTTGTAGTTGTTGTTGTTGGTGGTGGTGGTATGTGGAGGTGGTGGTGGGTGGTGGGGGTACAGTACAGTGGTATGGTGTTGTGTGGTGTGGTGTGGTGTGGTGTGGTGTGGTGTGGTGAGGTGTGGTGTAGTGTAGTGTAGTGTAGTGTAGTGTAGTGTAGTGTAGTGTAGTGTAGTGTAGTGTAGTGTAGTGTAGTGTAGTGTAGTATAGTATAGTATAGTATAGTATAGTCTATGCACCCACCCACCCCACAATTACTCAACACTTTCAACCAAAGTATGTTAAGGACATCTGTTTTAAACCTTTTATATAGCTGTACATATGAAAAACACTAACATTGAAACTTTAAAAATTATTTACAAGTCTTAATTCTAATTTCAAGTGAAAAGGGGCAAAAATCAAATATAAAAAAAAGCAAGGATGAGTTATGGGCCTTTGAAAATAAACCTGATGTAAGATAAAATAAAGGTATACAAAGTTTTAAACCTTAATTTTTAAGTCTAAAAAGGGCAGTAATTTGAAAAAAATCAAAGAGTTATGGTTCTTGGCATACATAGTCAGGGTCATGATGGTGAATAAGTTTCAAAGCTATAGTACAAGAAGTATGAAAGTAACTAGCTTGCATGCAATCTTTAACCTGAAATTCTAAGTCAAAAAAGGGCCGTAATATGATTAAAAATGAAAGAAAGAGTTATGGTTCTTGGCATACATAGTCAGGGTCATGATGGTAAACAAGTGTCTTAAGTCTCAAAGCTATAGTACAAGAAGTATGAAAGTAACTAGCTTGCACGCAAACTTTAACCTGAAATTCTAAGTTGAAAAAGGGCCATAATTTGATTAAAAATGAAAGAAAGAGTTATGGTTCTTGGTATAAATAGTCAGGGTCATGATGGTAAACAAGTGTCTTAAGTTTCAAAGCTAAAGTACAAGAAGTATGAAAGTAACTAGCTTGCACGCAAACTTTAACCTGAAATTCTAAGTCGAAAAAGGGCCATAATTTGAACAAAATGGAAGTTAGAGTTATGGTTCTTGGCATACAAACTTGAAATATGATGATGAACAAGTGTTGAAAGTTTCAAAGCTGTAGTATAGGAAGTATGGAAGTTATGGATTTGTACAGTAGCTTGCACGCAAACTTTAACCTGAAATTCTAAGTCGAAAAAGGGGCATAATTTGATAAAAATGAGAGTTAGAGTTATGGTTCTTGGCATACACACTTGGGATATGATGATGAACAAGTGTTGAAAGTTTCAAAGCTGTATTAAAAGTAGTATTGAAGTTATTAGTTTGTATAGTAGCTTGCACGCAAACTTTAACCTGAAATTCTAAGCCGAAAAAGGGCCATAATTTGAACAAAATGAAAGTCAGAGTTATGGTTCTTGGTATACACACTCGGGACATGATGATGAACAAGTGTGCCAAGTTTTAAAGCTGTAGTATAAGTAGTATTGAAGTTATGAGTTTGTACAGTAGCTTGCACGCAAACTTTAACCTGAAATTCTAAGTCAAAAAAGGGCCATAATTTGATCAAAATGAAAGTTAGAGTTATGGTTCTTGGCATACACACTCGGGACATGATGACGAACAAGTGTGCCAAGTTTAATAGCTGTAGCTATAGTAGTTTTTAAGATATAGGTAGGTTGCACGTAAACTTTAACCAAAGCGGGACGCCGACGGCGACGCCGACGCCAACACCCAAGTGAGTACAATAGCTCGACATATTCTTCGAATAGTCGAGCTAAAAATGCAAATATCTAACAAATAGTGAAAATAAAAATGTCTGACTAGAATAACAGACCAGTAACTTATTTTCGACCGGCGGCGACGATTACACACCTGAAATTTAATGGATTATGTTAGGCCTTATGTGCTTAAGCCATAGTCCGATAGTTCAGCTTTCCTGTGAAGCCTCGTTTTGGGTTGATATCTGGTCACGGGAAGTAACTCGTACAGGACTGCGAAACTGTTTATTGGAAAGGCGTATATACACCTTTATTGCATGGACAAACAGTGTAGATCCAGATCAGCTAACATCCATGCCATCTGATCTACACTGTTCACTTTAGATTCACTATTTTTTTCTGACCAAGATGCAACTAGTGCAGATCCAGAGCAGATGGCATGGATGTGCCAGCTGATCTGGATCTACACAGGTACCTCATGTGTAAAACTATGTATATATGGAGTAAAGGGTTAAAACATTACTGTTGGTTAGATTAACTAGCACAAAGCTTCAAGCTGTTACTGTAGATCCTGATAATGATGTTTACACTCTAGTTAAAAAGATCATGAATCCAAATGATTAACTTGTTTGTATAAGAAATAAAAAATAATAAATGCAAGTGATCCATCTTATTTATAAAACATTATTTTCAGTTAATGGCAGCTGGCCACCACATATAATCTGACTAGTAAATTACCTGAGATTTGATAGGCCATCTACTCTGTTCAGTAGATTGCAGGACAGATTCAATGTTTTCAGTGCTATCAACCCATCCAAGCCTTTGATGATGCGAATCTGGTTTGCTGACAAATCAAGGTGACGTAAAAGCGTAAGGTGACTCAGATGTTCAATATGACTGATGTAATTGCTGTGAAGATTCAGCGAGACGAGATGAGACTTGAGCGGAAGTTCTTGAAGACTTGCTATACCACAGTCTATCAGACATAACTCACTTGAATCCAAATCTATTGAACCACTAGCCATGTTCGATCAACAGAAATACAAACTGAAAAGAAGTTTTAAGTTCAAAAATAACAAACGGAAGATATGACTTCTAAAACACAATATTTAGCATAATATTGTAAAGATTTAAAACATCAAACATATTCATAATTGGTAAGTGTGTTTATGCTTAATTCTTCTCATTAATTTAATAATAATGAGAACTGAGTTAACAGTAGAATGTTACTGTCATAATCACATTACTTTCATGACATGCCTGAGTTCTTCAAACATCATCAGTGGAATTGCATCCCATAGTTTTTAATAAAATTTGCTAAATATAATAAAATTGAAAATGTAAAGATCTGTGAATTTGCTGAACACCAGTGAAAAAAAAAATTAAAAATTTGACCACAAATAACTTATCTCCGACTGTCTTTTAAGTTGCTAACTTCATGCTTATGAAGGGTTGACCAGTGATATCATCAATTTGAGTGCACTTATTTACTATATTAAATTAAGAAAATCTACATTTACCCAGGCCTTTTTTTTCAATATATTTTATAGCCGATATTCGGTCATGTTCCCAACGGCAAAACTTATACTTTTTTCCCAATTTGAGGGAAAAAAATCCAATTGAATAAATACAAAAGTTTCTGTATGTCTGAACAGGATGGGTAATTGACCTGCACCATACAAATTATGAACTTTGTTAACAAAAGCCAGCCATTTTGTATGTGAATTGTCATGATTTTTGGAATTACAGTATTTGATATTGGTTTATGTAACCTTGGTAGAATGGGTTCTAAAAAAACAGGCTGTCATGATCAGTTATCACGATTACTTACTCAAGTTAGGCCTACTGAGCGTTTAAGCATAGATCTAATTTTTTTCTGTTCCTGGGACAACTTAGAGCAGTTCATACGGGAGGTTTATTAAATTCTTCATGCTTCCGACTTAAGTTATTTAGAACTTTTGTGATGTTGACTACATTTCACGAGAACGTATGTGATATTTATGAAAGAATCAAACAAGTTAAGAGGCAAAACTTCGGCTAATCATCAGGTTTAAACTTGCCGCTGATGTGGGTCTCATTTTGACGATTTATGGTAATGTTTATGTCGTAAAATCAAATTAAAATAGACATGATAAAAGAGATTAAATTTTCGAATAAATACAAGCTTGATAAATTTCATTTTCGAGATATTACTGCTCATCTAAAAATATCAATGTAATATTCATTTTTACGTTTTACGACATTTCCACATAAAATGTCAAATGTTTACTAGAAGTTCTAGAACTTCCGGGTCCCATACAGTAATGTCAATAATTACAGTGTGATTCTCCTTTTTTTGTTGCAAGTAGTTTTACAAAATTAATCTGTAAGTAAAGTTTAATTGTGATTTTTAAATTTTCAGGAACAATAAATCCTAATCAGCTTATTTCTTTGCTAAAATGTCCACTAGATCACTGAACATCATCACAATCTTTGTGACCAGGGACCTGGTTTCAAGATAAAATAGACTTAGTACTATAAGTAAATAAACATTGTGCGGCAGACATCATTCCAATGAATATCCGGAAAGTTCACTTGTTTTAGGTGTTCCAGATACTAACGTTAAGCAACCTTAGCTCGTCGGTGTCTTTAAGTCGTCGTTTTTAATTGGGAATCATTCTTTCTCGCTCATGTGGCCAAAAAGACGCAACGTTGGCATTATTTGAAAGATAAGCAATTTTTTATTTATTTATTATTACAATTTAGAATTTCGTTTTCATGACAACAAAATAAGCCATAGAAAATATGCCATATATTCGAGCTAATCCATTTCACCGGGCGACGACAGGGAGCCAGTTTTATATGAGTTGGGCGGATGATCGCTCTCGGTATCTTAGACCCTTAATATTTTATGCAAACACATGGTGAACCTGTAGACATACCTGTGAACCCTCCCGACTTAGGCGGGAGACTCCCGATTTTTAAGTCCAATCTCCTGCCTCCCGCATATTATGCTATTTCTCCCGACTTTTGACATTTCCATGTAACATTTACGTATTCTCACCATTAAAACACATTTAAGATCATGCTTTCATCACGTGAGTACAAATTAGACTGGTTTACGATATTTTGGCGCCTTTTTGAATGACAGGAAGTCGTAAATGGATTACCAGTCAATGAAATGTCATGCATGGCCTTGAACTTCAGACAGGTTAATGTTTTGATAACAATTATTGATTTTCTCACCTTACATCTGCACAAATGAAATTACCGAGTTGGTCATTAGTAGTGATGTGCCGATGATCGGAAGACATCGATTAGCGACGTGTAAATGCTTCTCGATGTCGATGATCGATGTCGTTCTCTCATCATCGATTAACAGTTGAGGCATGCGCAGTGTTAGTCAAAATATAAAGATACAGGTTCCGGCTTTTACACCGGCCATCTGCACACTTTTCACTTTGAAAAATTGAAAATTATAATGGCGACCCGCCCCAAGAGATTTACAAGAACCCAGGCAAGAAATTTTAATCAGAAGTGTGGAAGCACTTTAGATTCTACAATATTAACGAAGAACTTCCACCGCATAGAAAAGACCTAGAACTAACAAAAGGCATTTGCAGAATTTGTTGCAGAGTACAAAAATACAGGAAACAAACATAAACGCAAAATGTCGCCGATTTAGTCGAGCGTCCGAGTTGAGCAGCTATATGACGATGGTAAAAATTCTTCGAATAAATATGTTTTGCATTTAAAGTTAGTATCTTGTGTCCTCAGTATACTATTCATAGGAAAACGCAACAATTTTGCAGTTGAGAATTCAGTGGCGCATCTAGAAGGGATCATTGTAGTTGCACGAACAACCTTTTCAGGCAGCAATGATTTTGATTAGGATTTTGGTCAGAAAGTTGGAAATTATAAGTAACCAGTAATTATGTAAGCTACTGTTCTAGGACCGTTTGTAAACTTAACATTGCGTAAATTAAGAAACCGATTATAATCGTGAAATCGCATTGGAAGTGGCAGCCGATTCCAACCGATTATCGATTATGATTTGCAACCGATTTCCCAACACTGGTCATTAGCATTAGGGTACTGGTGGACATCAAAGACACCACATGCACTTTAGTTTGATGCTCGTGATAAATTTCAAAGTGCTACTAAGAAAGCGTGTGTACTTTACAAATAAACTGTTAAAGCTATTGAAGGTGTTTAACAGTAATGGTCACTAACGAATACACTGTTTGATATGACAAATAAGAGGGGTGGATCTAGAGGGGGTTCAGTGGGGTTGACTGACCCCACTTCTTGGGCCAGAATGTATGAAATCATCATATGTAGGGTTAGACTCATGACATAAGACTGCCGCAGACAACTCCTTTCCTGGAAATCTTCCGTCCAATCCTGAGTAAGATAGTGATTGTTTAACATTTTGGCTGTCGATTCTTTATGTCAAATAAATTATTTATTTATTAAAAAAATATTTATATTTAGTAGTGTTTGTAAACTAGAGGTCTTAGAATAAAAGTATATCTGACAAGAAAAACAAGAGTAAATTTGATATATTCTCACTATACCGAGCTAAAAATGTTCCACGATTTAGCATAAAACAACGCTTCTTAAAATCTCCCACTTTTTTACCCTGATCTCCCACTTTTTTTGAGTCAATCTCCCTCCTGAGCACGAATAAAGGTTCACAGGTATGCCTGTAGAGTAACTCTCCATGTGAGATTAGATCACAAATTGCATCCACAAACGATTTATTTCAATTTGCAAAAAGTGACGACTTAAGGTCCCAGGTGACGACTTAATGTCCCTTACTTTTACTTTGCCAATTACTGTTGCAAGGTGGTTCTCTTTCATCGTTAATTATTTGTGGTATCTAATTTGAAATTGATTCTTTTATTAATTATTTTTGTCTGTACTCTTTGGCTGCGTGGGGAGGCTGTTTTTTTCTGATTGTGGCAATTCCTGATAATTATTATGCATATTTCATTTTATATTATGTTGAGAATTAATTCAAGAAGTACCTTTTAAAAGGGTAATTGACCTACATAGGATCAAATAAATGGTTTAATTATCGTCGCGTTAATTTAATTTTTTAAATTAATAATAAAAAGTACATCTCTGGCCTGAAGATGTGGATAAGATCCGATGCATTTTCGGCCATATTTCCGCTAATGTGTTACGTCCGAGCTAAAGGGCCAGCAGATCAGTTTTCTCGAAGAACAGAGCCTATGCAAGATATCAGCAGTGGGTTCCTAACTAGTTTACCACTTGTTGTAGTTTTGAGCATAATTATGATATAATAGTTTACCAAACAAGTTTAATCTACAGTAAATGTTGGAAAGAAGACTTGGTACCAATTGACGGCCCCTGGTTTAAACCGGCGGTTTTAACCGGTTAAAACCGTCCCGGTCAATACTCCCCAAGTGGTCAATACTGGTCAATTGAACTTTTTTTCAAGATTTTCATAAAAGAAATGAAGAAAACAAACCATTAAACTCTTATTTAATTTCTACTTAAGTTACAATTGTACTTTAGAACTAATTTCACTTGAACATGCTTTGCACTTAAAAATTGTCTTATTTCCCTCAGCAAACATGAGTTTTGTGGCTTTATTCTGGTGAGATTTAAGACAAAATAAGAATTATTTTAATTTCAGTGTTTTATAAACAATCAACAGAGTATGATTCAGTAACTTGAAAAGTCTTTATTTTAAGCAAAGGCAATTTTGCACCACCAGTAGCTGTTACACTCTAGCCAACCAACACTTCTGTATGACGATGGATGGTCAGGAGATGGAGGGGTGTTGTGTCACACTTCTATTGTTTATTGAACTTGGGAACATGTCAAATAAGATGCCAATGTGTTCATTTAAGGATTATCCAATAACCATAAAGTAGGTGTTTTACACTTGCCAATTAACACTTGTGTTTGATAATGGATGATCAGGTGACTGACTGCACTTCCTTTGACCTCACAGATCTTTACACAAGTAAACAACCAACTCATACTGTTTCATATAATGTATGTATTGTACTGAGCACTTGGGCAAAGCTTACGGAATGTTCTTCACCGAATCCAATACATAAATTACATAAAACATAAACATAACAAACATTATATAACTTGAAACTTTTACATTTACTACATTTATTGATTTCAATCTGTTACTTATCATTAATGCCTATATGTCATGCTGTTTATATATACAATGCACACTTTAGTTTCCATGACCTTAAGAAAATGTTTCTCTAAGTGTTGATTGCCCAAAGCTGAATGACCATATATTTTAGAACAATACACATGAGAACTCATGCATTAAACCAATGAACAAAACAACTTTTGATGGATACAGTCAAAAGGTCTTACCCAATCAAAGGAAATTATTTTCCACCTAATTTGCTTTGCTTAACCGGCGAAAAATATATTTCTTAGACTATTACTTATTGAACAAAGGATCATTCCGATTAATGAGTTGTGTTTATTTAAGGATTATCCAACATTAAACCATAAATGAAGTACCATTTAGCCTCTTGCAGGGGCTACTGTAAGGGCCTAAAGAATTTTAAATGATTCTATGAACATTTTGGACAGTTTGGTTGTGAATAAAATTTAATTGTCAATTTGACCAGTAATGACCAGTATTGACCACTATTGACCAGTAATGACCACTATTACCAGTATTGACCACCGGCCCGGTCAATACTCAATTGACTGGTCAATAAGCCAACCCTGAAAGAAGTCCAATCTTATGTCACTTTTATAAGTGAAACACTAAACATGCATTTTTATCCGTTTCAGTAAAATAGTCATTTAAAAACTATGTCTTTTCTTCGTGAATACTTAAATAGAATATGTTTATTCAAATTGACATACATATATAATTAACAGTTTGCATTAAATTTCGTCAAATTATTAAATTTAAAACCGCTCACATCGTTGAATAGCTTTTCATGAATATCTTGTCTCCATTAGCTCAGCCACGGTGCGGATCGTTTTGGCGCAAACCACAGACAATGCTTGCATCAAAGTCATTGTGAAAACTGCTTTTTGTTACTTTGGATAATTTACAATACTTCCATTAAGAAATTAAGAACCAGCAAATTTTAATCCAATTTTAAAGAACCTAACAATTTTCAATATCTTAACATCTTTTTAAAGCCTAGAGGTTGTACAAGATGCAATTTTTTTAGAGTTATCCATTAAATATAAAGGGGTACTGTCGTGGTTTTCGTTACCTTGGATAAACAAAAATGTTTATATTAAAAAAAACGTCAGTTTCAGAAAACCTTTAAAGTATTTTCTATTGGTCCGATTTTCAATATCTTTACTGTTTTGGAAAATCTGAAAGTTGTAGTACTAAATGCAAAAAGATTTTAGATATCTTAAAAACGTTACTATTGTGTTTTGCATTCTTTTCCCCTGTAATTTTACGGCGCCCACTGGCACTTGACCAGCCACTGCACCCCCTGCCAACCCTAACTAATACGCCCTTGTGTTTTGTTAAAATGGTGTCAAGTCACTAATATTATTCCATTCTTTCAAAATATGCGAAAATACACCGTCAAAATCGCAGTGAAAAAATTATATTCTATGTATATACAGTCGAACTTCGATGGCTGGAACACCGTTCGCTCGAACACCACCCTTCTCTCGAACAGTCCGCCCGGTCCCGAACTAGAACTCTATATGTTCTATATTGTTTTACCTCCGATGGCTCGAACTACCCATAACTCGAACAGTCGAACACCAAACAAGGTCCCGACAGTTAGTTTGCAATGTTCTTGACACCGCTTGGCTCGAACAGACAATTATCGGTAATCATCAAAGGTGCGAACAAAGGCGTGAAAATGTCTCGCCAACTAGGACAATGCGCGATTAAATTTTATCGTGTTAATAACACGTTGAAACGGATGAAAATATTTTGATTGTTGTGTTTATTTATACCACAATAATGATATTTATAAACAAACTGTTAATCGTTTTTTAGAAAATTGAAATTGGTTTGTCGTATATATAAAATTAATAAAAAAGTACAATATGCATATCAGAAATTCCCACACTCACTAAAACACAGCCTCCCCACGCAGCGAAAAAAGAAGAGAGGTAAAGAGAGCATGTTATAAGTATGGCAATTCAAATAGGACGCCATAAACAATTAACGACATAGAGAACATATAAGAAATTTTAGATGATTTTTTTTGCAAGTACATCAAGTCAAACATTATTATTGAATATAAGCGAACGAATTATACAATGGAAGGCATGTGAAGTTAAGCAACGTTTCTACGAATCGCACATCAACAGCAACAAAGAACAACACTAAAATAAGAAATATTATGTATTACTTTGTGTAAGCTTAGTTAAGAAAACAGAAACCCATTCCCATAAGCCAACCACGGATCGCTCGAACTACAGATTGCTCGAACAAATCTTCCGGTCCCGTGGAGTTCGAGCCATCGAAGTTCAACTGTAATAGAATATTCAATTATATACATAGAATATACATTTTTTTCAACTACGATTTTGACGGTGTATTTTCGCATATTTTGATAGAATGAAATAATATTAGTGACTTGACACCATTTTTACAAAAAATCTAAGGCGTATTAGTAAGGGTTGGCAGGAGGTGGGGCGGCTGGTCAAGCGCCAGTGACGGCGCCTCTGTGTTTTAGACTAGCTTCATTTATTTGTAAATCAATTAGAGTTTGATGGCAATAATGTATTGATTATTAATATAATAGTTTCAGCTTTATAAGTTCATGTTTTTAAGATGTTAATAAAGTTGTTTTGTTATTTGATATTAAAAGAAATAAGATTTTAAATAAATGACGACTTAAAGATCACATTGCCGACCTAGGGGCATTGCTGTTGACGAGTTAAGGTTCCAGAGGTCCTGAAGTCGTCGGTGCTGTAATAATTTTATTATACCATTTTTAAAGGTTCTTTTCATTGAGTTTTCTTAATGATTTCAAGTAAGCAAGGTTATAACTACATGCAATAAGCGTCTCTTTACTATTTTGGATACACCTGAATGCTTTCAACCTTGACTGGTTGAAGAGCTGCGACTAAAAGTAGCAAAAAGTGACGACTCAATGTTCATTGACGTTAAAACCATACAGTTTGAAACATACAGAGAGCACATTCGAAGCAGAGTCCTGACCATCTGTTGTGGCTGCAATTTATGGGACTAACAGACATTGTGTTTGTCTGCATTGCTTTGATAAATTCTGAGCAATTCTCAATTTCAAAATAACCTCTTAATCCTGTTATCCGGTACCGATCATACTTGAGAAAAACATGTTTTACAATGGTATTGGTAAATGTTAAAATTAGCGAAACATTTTAAAACATTTACAGAATAAAATGTATATGTGTCAAAAACATAATAATTTCACTACAATTAAATGCAAGCATGTTTGTGTAACAAACCACTGTGGATTCTTCGCATCATCACGCTGGTAATCATTTGCCTTGAGGCATCCGCTTATGCGCTTGATGAATTTACATGATCATGGTGGAGAGTGGAAGTCCACTTATTGTGGGGGATGAAAATTACTCTGGTCGCGATGAATAAAATGGTTGGGATGAACGGAAAAAATTAATCCACACTGGTTGTACTGTAGTTTTAGATCAAAATTTTCAACTTCACAATCACAATCTAAAGTTGTTATTTTTGTTTGGTTTTTAGCTCGACTATTCGAAGAATATGTCAAGCTATTCTACTCACTTAGGTGTCGGCGTCGGTGCGGGCGTCACCGTCGCCGTCCCGCTTTGGTTAAAGTTTGCGTGCAACATACCTATATCTTACAAACTACTATAGCTACAGCTTTGAAACTTGGCACACTTGTTCGTCATCATGTCCCGAGTGTGTATGCCAAGAACCATAACTCTAACTTTCATTTTGATCAAATTATGGCCCTTTTTCGACTAAGAATTTCAGGTTAAAGTTTGCGTGCAAGCTACTGTACAAACAAATAACTTCAATACTACTTATACTACAGCTTTGAAACTTGGCACACTTGTTCATCATCATGTCCCGAGTGTGTGTGCCAAGAACCATAACTCTAACTTTCATTTTGATCAAATTATGGCCCTTTTTCGACTTAGAATTCTAGGTTAAAGTTTGCGTGCAAGCTACTGTACAAACACATAACTTCCATACTCTTTATACTACAGCTTTGAAACTTTCAGCACTTGGTCATTATCATATCCTGAGTGGATATGCCAAGAACCATTACTCTTACTTCTATTTTTTTCAAATTATGGCCCTTTTTCAACTCAGAATTTCAGGTTAAAGTTTGCGTGCAAGCTACTGTACAAACACATAACTTCAATACTACTTATACTACAGCTTTGAAACTTTCAGCACTTGTTCATTATCATATCCCGAGTGGATATGCCAAGAACCATAACTCTTACTTCCATTTTGATCAAATTATGGCCCTTTTTCGACTTAGAATTTTAGGTTAAAGTTTGCGTGCAAGCTAGTTTCTTTAATACTTCTTGTACTATAGCTTTGAAACTTTCAACACTTGTTTACCATCATGACCCCGACTATGTATTCCAAGAACCATGACTCTTTCTTTAATTTTTAATCAAATTATAGCCCTTTTTCAACTTAAAATTTCTGGTTAAAGTTTGCATGCAAGCTAGTTACTTTCATTCTTCTTGTACTATAGCTTTGAAACTAAAGACACTTGTTCACCATCATGACCCTGACTATGTATGCCAAGAACCATAACTCTTTCTTTGATTTTTATCAAATTATTGCCCTTTTTCACTTAGAATTTAAGGTTAAAGTTTGCGTGCAAGCTAGTTACTTTCATACTTCTTTGTACTACAACTTTGAAATTTGTTCTTTATCATGACCCTGACTATGTTTGCCAAGAACCATAACTCTTTCTTTGATTTTTATCAAATTATTGCGCTTTTTAGAAGTAGAAATTAAGGTTTAAGTTTACGTGCAAGATGGTGAAACCTCATAACTTTCATTCTATTAAAACCACAACTTTTAAACTTTGTATACGTTTATTTTATCATACATCAGGTTGATGTTCAAAGGCCCATAACTCATCCTTGCTTTATTTACTTAATTTTTGCCCTTTTTCACTTTGAAATTAGAATTAAGACTTAGAAATTATAGTTAAAGTTTCAGTGTTAGTGTTTTTCATAGGTAATGCTATAGAAAAGGTTTAAAACAGATTTACTTAACATACTTTGGATGAAAGTGTTGAGTGGTTATACTATACTATACGATACTATACTATACTATACTATACTATACCATACCATACCATACCATACCATACCATACCATACCATACCATACCATACCATACCATACCATACCATACCATACCATACCATACCATACCATACCATACCACACCACACCACACCACACCACACACACCACACCACACCACACCACAACACAACACAACACAACACAACCACATACCACACCACACCACACCACCCCCAGCACACCACACCACCCCCAACCACCACCACCACACCACCACCACACCACACTACCATCACCCCCACCACCACCACATACCACCACTACAAACAACACCACCACCACACCACCACCTCCACACCACCACATACCACCACCACCACTAACAACAACAATACCACCACCACCACCAACAACACCATCACCAATAACAACACCACCAACAACAACACCACAAACAACAACACCACCAAAAGCAACAACACCAACAACAACAACAACACAAACAACAGAAGCAACAATAACACAAATAACAACAACAACTCTACCAACAACACTGTCAACAACACCACCAACAACACCCCCACCACCACCATCAACAACAACAACACCACTACGAAGCAACAATAACACAAATAACAACAACAACTCTACCAACAACACTGTCAACAACACCACCAACAACACCCCCACCACCACCATCAACAACAACAACACCACTACCACCACCAACAACAACAACACCAACAAGACAACCAACAATAACTCAAAGAACAACAACAACACCACCATCAACACCACCACCAACTATACCGTAAACAACACCACAAACAAAAACACCACCACCAACAACACCATCACCAACAACACGAACACCACCAACAACAACACCACCACCAACATCAACACCAACAATATTATCAACAACACCAACAACTAACAACACTAACAACAACACCAACATAACAACACTACCACCAACAACACCACCACCACCACCAACAACACCACCACTACCAACACCAACAACAATACCAACAACAGCAACTACACCAATACCACCAACAACAGCAACCAGCATACCATACCATACTATACTACACCACACCTCACCACATCACTTTAGGTGGGCAGGGATAGTGGGTTGATGGGTGTGGGATCAGGGGTGTATGGGCTGGGTTGTGTAAACACTCTTAAAAAACTACAATAATAAATTAAGTGTAATTTATTGATTTCCTTACTTAGATTAAGAAACTTTTGTTCATGTGTGTGTGTTGGGTGTCATAAACTCCTGAATTACTTCCCAGTTTAAATGAAACCCAGTTTAAAATGTGCTTAAATATGTCTGACTTCGAATAGTTGAGCTTGCAGTCGTTTCCGACTGGCTCTTGTTTTTGTTGTTGTTTTTGTTGCTTAAACCAGGTCTTTATGATGTTAAAGCACTGTTGAAGTCATTGCCAACACAGTTATTGGATTCAGTGCTTCAGCCAGGATTTCAGAAGGGCAGTAAAATAAATCTCAAACCAATGCGCTCTGTATGCCAAGTAAACACAAAATTAGTCAGTTTCTTAAGCAGAGATTAAACAAAAATAGTATGTTTAAAATAAAACATTAGTGTTTAATTAAAAATGAAGGGTAACCATCATGTTTGTGCATAATATTACTCAGTATTATACATCCCATGTTTCTAGAGTAATAATAAGTGACATTGGGATTTTTTAAGTGAGATTTGAGTAAAAATAACTTAAATAAATGGGATTTTTTAAACTGAATCAGATGATCAGTATGCAGTATTATGTTTTATAAATATAAGTGCTACTGTTGATTAGTAACAATTGTTTAATGTAAAAGTAAAACATTCCGGTTTAATTCATTTTCCAAGTTAACCCTTTACTCCATTGATATTACAGTCAAACTTCGATGGCTCGAACACTGTTCGCTCGAACACCATCCTTCTCTTGAACAGTTCGTCCGGTCCCCAACTAGACATCTATATTTTGTATATTGTTCTACCACCGATGGCTCGAACTACCCATAACTCAAACAGTATAACACCAGTCAAGGTCCTGACAGTTAATTTTCAATGCTTTTGACACCCCTTGCGTAATCAGTCATCATCAAAGGTGCAAACAAAAGCGCGAAAATGTCTAGTCTATCAGGACGATGCACTTTTCAATTAAGTCGTGTAAATTACACATTAAACTGGAAAATATTTGATCGATGTGTTAATTAATACCGCACAAATCATGATTATAAACCAACTGTTATTTGTTTTTTAGAAAATTGTTATTGTTCTTTTCGTATTTATAAAATTAATTTGAAAATTATAGTTTTTTCTCTAGAATTCAAATCCAATGTCATCTCAGAGGTTGAAAACGGGGGTAAATCGATTTTAATGTGATAATACATTAAATACATTAAAATAAGAAATATTATGAATTGTTATGTGTTTGCTTAGTTTAGTGGACAGAAACCCATTCTAACATACCAACCACGGATCGCTCGAACTACTGATGGCTCGAACAAATCTGCCGGTCCCGTAGAGTTCGAGCCATCGAAGTTCGACTGTAATTTCTTTTAGTTAGATCCAGGTAATCCAGCACATTCCTGTTGTCTGATCATGATCTACATGGTCTGCTGTTATTTTCATAAGGTTTTGTTTGTCAGACCAAAAAGCGAACAATGTAGAACCAGATCAGACAGCACAGATGCTAGACAATCTGGACCTACAATGATGGCCCATGTGATCAATAGGCATAGACATAAACGGTAAACAATTACATAATTTTCATCAGTTGCTGAAATTCTCCAAAGTTATACCCCATAAAATATGGTTTAGTAACTTTTGACAACTTTTTGGTACAATTGTGAGGATTAATCTTGCATAATTTTATTGTTTGGTTGTTTCAGTCTTGGTGATGTGGGACTGGTTCAACTTACGCAGGAGGTCACGTCGAAGAGCTCAGAACACTTCCAGAAATGAAGAGACTACAAGAAATAATGAACGAGATGTCAACACACTTGTCAACACAGTTTACCCTGAAAGAAGTTCGAGACCAATATCACGACCATTCTTTATTCCTACACAACCCATATCGGAATCTCCACCCAAGTGTATCAGTCGACTACCTTGCTCACAGATTTTATATGGAGAAAGAGTAGAGGACTTTTCGGCCGAATGCTGGCTTGAAAATCACTTGCATAGATTTGGTGCACCTTCGTCAGCGCAACCATTTATTCTGTCAGTGCATGTACCAACAGTGTCTCCTCTCTTTGAAGACAGTGATGACAGCATAACTGGAAGTAGTGAATCTGCCAGCAATGTAAACGATAACTTTCATTTAGATATCGACAGTGAGCTCAGTTTTTCACCTATTAGACCAAGATTAGCATTAGAAGACTTGTTTATGCCTCTGGGAGAGGGTGATATTGAGCTGGACTCTGAGTTCTGTGATATGATAGAGCCACCGCCATACAGCGAGTTCGACCATCCTCCGACTTACGAGGAAGCAGTTGGAAACGCAGATCGGAGAAGTACTGGGACAAGATCCTCGCATGGGTCAAGTCTGGCGTTTATGTGGTAGCCACGAAAAACAAAGTGAAATATGAACATTTGTTAATGTATAAATATATGTATATATTTAATAATTATTTTTTAATTTTATTAGTCTTATTACATAAGGCTTAGTAAAAAAAAAAGAAATAATTGTAGTATTCCTGTTATTATCAGATGTTATATTACTTGCAGATAGTTATTATATAACTCAGAAACTAATTTCATACTTAATCAGACAAAACTAAACAATAGACATTATTTGAAGCTGAGTGAGCAGAGTGGGTTTTTTTATCTGCATGATTAAATCAACAATTTAATTCCATCAGCCATGTAAGTTTTGTAATAATATTTTAAATATTAAAGTCAGTATCAAATCATCATCTGGCAAATTTTGCTTGGATCAATGAAACCATAAGTAGACTCTGATGTGACTTTACAGATGTGATGGGTGGTCTGTGTCTACACTGGTCAGTAATGCAAGTACAATAGGATTCTACACTGAATTGGGATAAAATTGTTCCAACAGCAATATTAATGGTAAATTTTTCTTTAAAACTGAAACTTTTTTATTAAATTACTTATGATAACAGGGTCATGATGAATCAGATGACGCCAAAATCTTTAGGCCAAGCTCACAATTGACAGAGTTACGCACCTTTTCATACTTGGATTTTGTCACAGAACTTAAAATTAGCTATAATTTTGCCATTTCTTAATATTTCTTTATCTGACTTTCAAATTTTATTTCTGATCACAATGGGGTTGTGATTATTCCAAAAAATTTAGATGGAGGTCACATTTGAAGTAGTTATGTCCCTTTTTGTACTTGTACTTTACATTCTGACAAAGTTTCCCGAGGGCGACACAAGTGTTCAACTGGACACCCATCTAGTTACTTTAAGAAAAGATGTATTGTTTAAGAATGTGTGCATTTAATAGGGATATCATGAAATCTTTGTGGAGTTCCCCTCCAGGTTTTTTAAGAAAATGAAAAAGATCTACTTTCAAGATTAAAAAAGTAGCAAATGATTGTGATTGCTTCAGTTTGTATCAAATATATATTTTAATGTTGAATTTTCACTCTGCTATTGTTAAACCTTTTCTTCTTATGTGCAAATTCTTACTATGTAAGAATTTAAATAAAGCCCATTACATCACTTTGTTTACATTAATAACTTTTCACATTGTTCAAAATTAGATGTTTGTTGGGTTTGAATTTTTTTTCTGCTATTGTTGCATAATATTTTGTCCTTGACAGGCCCGGTGGGTAATCTGCCTTGTTCATTTAGATATATTGAAGAGATACATGTATATCTATGTAGAAAAAGGGCAATTGTCAGATTAACCTTGAAGAAATGGATGTGCAGGCTGATCCAGATCTTAACTGATTGCAAATATGACCATTGCTATATTAAATGCTTAAAAAATTTTAACATTAAAAATTGCTGTTTCATGATATTTACCATTACAAAATACAATATAAAATCATAATCAACATGAAGTTGCAAGAGAGCCCTAGTTAACCCTTTACTCCATGGGATATGGCTGTTATCAATGTTTGAACAGTATAGTATTACAGTTATTTCATATGTGATTTGGGAATAGTCAATCTATTGGCCCGAGGTGGAGGGGATAGCGTTTTGAACTGTTTGCCGAGGCCGAGAGCAACAGTTCAGAACACTATCCCCGACACCGAGGGACAACTGTTGACTGTTCTCAGATCACATATGAAATAACTGTTTTATTACCTGATCAATTAATTCTAGGGGGAATCCTCTATGACTTTAGAGTGCACGAGAGAAACGGTTGAAACTATTGACCGGTCAACAGTTCGCTCAACAGACCGCTCGCTCAAAGGGGGAATCCTCTATGACGTCAGAGCACGCGAGGGAAACAGTCGAAACTATTGACCGGTCAACTATTCGCGAACGTGAGGCGTTTTAAGAATTTTCAGTAAACAGTAAGAAATACCAAATTACATTTATATAAGGTATCAGGTAATAATATAGATTAATATCAGGAGGCACATGTCTGTGATTGGATAAGGATATACACTGTTTGCTTTTTGATTCATTAAATTATTTCTGACCAAGAAGTGCACAGTGTAGATCTTGATTAGACAGCATGGATGAGCTGGCTGATATGGATCTGCACTGTTCGTACATGTAATGAAACTTGATTATATGGAGTAAAGCCTAGATATATAGTCAGAACAAAAATTGATGTACATGCTTGTTGTCTAATATGTTTAATTCTTATCTCCAAAGATACACTGTTATTGTGTGTAGATCTGCGCTGTCTAATCAGGATCTACAGTGTTTGCTTTAAGATTAATTAGAAATTTGTTATTTCTGACAAATATGCGATGTACACTGGTCAAGCATGTGTTAAAATTCATATATATGGAGTAAAAAGTTATATACCATGTACATGTAATAGCTTTTATTGATAGAAATGCATTTTCATTGACATCTCACATTGCAGTGGTTAAGCCTTTGAACACCAAATTATTAAATTGTTTGAATTATTCTAATTTTGAGTACATGTTCACTTTATGTTTATATGACTGATTCTTAAAGCACAATACTCCAGCAGCTTTCTGTGATTTTATTGATGCATAGCTGAACCCTTTGCTCCATGGGATGTGGCTTTTATCCCATGAACAATAAATGTAGATCCAGATCAGCCATTAAATTCTTGCCATCTGATCAAGATCTGCACTGTGCTTTGTTAGATTCATTAGGTTATTTCTGACCAAATATACCTTTTGTTACGGCTCTGCACTGGCTGCCCATGACATAATGACATATTCATGGAGTAAAGGGTTAACATATTTAATTATAGATTAGAATTTTCTACACAAAATACATGTATGTTGTCAAGTGCTGTGATTGATACCTATCTATTCTACATATTTCTCCTCTATTTTCACTTACTAGTAAAGTTTAAATATTTATATTGTATTAAAAGATGGAAAAGAGAGTTTTTTTTGTACTTACTTTGTAGCAGACAATAAGAAGAAAATACTTGTAGTCGTTCTAATATAGTGATGGCTTGTTGGTATGTAGAATTGTTTTTTGTACAGGCATTCTGACCAACACATCTCAAGTGTTACCTAAATATTTATCTAAGCCATCTGATCAGGATCTACACTGTTTTAGGTTCATTAGGATATCTCTGACCAATAAGTGAACAGTGCAGATCCAGATCAGACAGCACAGATATGCCAGATGATCTGGATTTAAATTGGGACACAACCAGGGATTTTAATAGCTTTTGAAAACCAATGTCATATGACCTGCTGAGAATTTTCAAGAGGTCATTTTAAGGTAGACTAAGTTATGAGTCATATGCTATATTAAGTGATTTTTATTACATACTACGTTGCTTAAACTTCATTAACATTTATTTTCAAGGGTCAAATAGATATTTACTTCATATTAAAAATGAAATAGATAAAATATTTAACTTTTTTCTTGCAAAATTTGACCACTTTTCCCAAATTCTCCTGCATCATTTGACCCCCAAGCTCAGAAATATGTGGGGTCAAAAGTGAAACAATTCAAATTTGCTTGCATCAAATTGCAAGAATCTGCATCAATCGAGATCCATGCAAACCCAAGAAAACTCTTTTATGTGGATTAATTTTTTTCACTTGAATGAATTTGTTTTCTTAAAAACAGTTTAAGTTAGTTAATTTTTGCTCTCTTTAATGATCATTCACATGAAATTGGATAATCATTGGTCAAATACTAGTTAGGATGTCGGGTTAGAGAAAGCATTTGATATTGTTTTTGTCATTAATATAATAGGATGTCTTATTATAGAAATTTGATGCTCCGAGTCAAAACCTATCTTGGCAAATTTTTATAGGGAAATTATTCCAGCTTAGGTAGGTATTTGATGCTTTTGATAACAGTCAGTTGCCTTTCTGCAAAAATCAACTTAATTAACTTAGTTACTGAAGCAATTCATGTCCATTTAAGCTACCTTTTCATAAATGCTTAAATTTTACTCAAGTACGAATAATATGTTGAAAGCATCTTTTATTATTTCACAATTCTTAATATCCCAGCAGAAAACATACACAATATAAACAACACATCTATGCATATGAAAATGAAATGGATCAAGTCCTTAGAGTCATTTCTGTTCTGTACCATGGAAAGAGTACTGCTGTAAAATTAACAAGAACCCAATCCTCATTCATATACATCATATATATCCTCATGTAATCCAGTGCCCAAGATCATAAAACTAAACCTGGAGACCAGTCTCAAATCTCCAGTATCTGACTGGCTGAAATGGTGACTGGTCGAGAAGCACTGAGTTCTGAGACGGGTCTCCAATCTTAGTTTTATGATCTTGGGACCCGGTCATTCAAAAGTTAAAAATAATCCTTGACCATTGGTAGTACATTGCGTCAAGATTTCAATACAAGACTTCCTCATTGTTTCTGTCTCCTATACTTCCTTTTGTTGCACTTGTTCCAACTTCAGAGCTTGTCTTGCCACCATTATGTGGAAGAATTTTGAAAGGATTAATATCTAATTTCTTGTCATTGTCCGAGTTTGGTGGGAAGTCGATCATGATTACCTTGTTCTCATTTTCGTCAGTTATTTGCTTTGTTTTAGTTTGGTTTGCATTTTGTTTCATGATATGCTCCGATTTACTTTCTACAACATGTGTACAAGATTCATTATCATTATTTCCCGTGGTTGCATCAGTTCTCAATGGTGCAACATCTCCTGTAGAACGGTTTTCTGAAACCATCACTCCGTTAGTTTTAATGTCACCAATGACATGGATACCTGGTTTGTTATTATTAGCCATTTGATCATGGTTTCTGCTGTCATTGTCTGTTGAGGCTTTATCTGTTCTTGTCACGTGACTAGTTTGTTTCTGCAGTATACTGTTAAAGGTGGTTTGTTTTATAATATTGTCAATATCGTGGTTAAATGTTCCTTTTACGCTTTCTTCATGGTTTTCCATGTGATTGTCTTTTACAATATTTACACTTTTGTGTGGTACATGTACCATTTTGTCTATTTTTGCCTCAATACTTTCATAATTACCTTTTGCTGCCATGAACTGACTTTGAATATCATTATCTGCGGCCAAATTCTCTTCGCTGCCAACAATAGTGGTTATAATGTACGGTTCCTCATCTGAATCGTTGGCTTGATTTTTCCACGTTCCAAAATTATACGACTGATCTTCTTGAAACTTTTGTCTGAAAAAATCGTCGATTTGTGTCCCCTCTAGTGCAGTGGAAGCGTGTACGTTCTGGACAACTTTTGGCACGTAACCGTACATACTCTCTGACCTCGATTTTTCGGCCTTCGTCTTTGGTTTTTCTTTTGTTTTTGTCGACTGGGACTTCAGTCTCTCATACTTGCTTGTTTTTGGATAGAACATGTCCGGTGAGTCTGTGCGTTTTAATGAAACCTCACTTTGTGTGCAGTCAGACGGATGTTTTCTAAATATCACGTCACCTGAGAAGCTGAAGTTTTTGTCGGATTCAGTGTCGTCTGCTGGTGGGAAAATATCCATCACTGAGGGCCGTGAATTGTTACTGGTTACTTCTTTCCAATGGTGCGTAGGAGGATGCGCGGGAACAGCGGCATGGCCGATGTACTCCTCAAGTCTTGGAATGTGTTTTTGCTGATGTGGATGCGAGGGATTCGAATTTATTCTCCTCACACCTACATCAGAGGCAGGTGCTTTCAGAACCAGTGGTTTGTTGAAGTCGTTACTTGTGCTCTTCTGAACGGGGTTTTTAACATGTGTGGCAAGATTTGAATCAGCAGAAATATCATTGTGGATGATTCGGCCGCTCTGTACATTTCTAAAATTAGACGGTATGTAGTTTGGATTGATTACTTGCGGTACGTAGCTCCTGGGTTTTTGAGGTACAGGTTCGCTTTCACTAAAACTTACACTTAAAGGTTTGTATGGCACAAACGCGTGTCTTGGAGAATTATTTTGAAATGCACTTCGATTACTGGACTGTTTTAAGATGGGCTCCCGACGTTTGGCATGAAGTTGAACCGAACTGACTCCAAGGCGCATACCCGAACGTTCATTTGGAACGAATCGTTCATCCATCCACGGAAATGTGGTTTTCGACACATGAGAATAACTACTGTCTGTTAATGAATTATCACAATCATTTCCGCCATTTCGACGTTCATTCTGAGTGTAATTGTCGGTCAGACACCTATCTTTCTTCCGGTCATACTCGTAAGTCGGCGTGGGAATTGCTCGCATTTGATATGGCATTTGGTCGATCGGGATTTCAAGGTGTTCAGTTTGTTCATTTTCGATAAGACTTCGTCTGGTCCATGTATTTTTGCCGGATTTCGAGTGCCGTTTTTCGGGTCGTCTGCGTGTTTGAGAGTAGCGCGCGCTGTATGCGCGTTTGTCGTCGTCTGAGTTGTTGCAGATGCAGAAAAAGTATCGCCACGTCAAAGGCATGCTCAGTGTCTGCAATACAAGAATATTTCATCACTTAAGCGAGTAGTAAATTAAAATCATTGGAACATGCGCTATCGTTTGCAAAACTATATGCTGCATGCAAGAAACATATTAAATTTACGTCTGGTAATACATATTTAATTAAGAGATTGTTCAAAAGAAATATTTCCTTTTTCTAACTATGTTTAAACTTATAAATACGTTTTTTTGTTGTTGTTTTTTTGTTGTGTTTATTTCACTTACAGGATTTTAACATACATCCAATAAATCATACTTAATTTTATATTCTCTTTAAGTACAATGTTAATAATAATAGTATCTAGATTTTATCTATAGATGAATCGTATAAAATTAACTGCAATAAATGTATACGGTACCTCGTAATTCTTTCAAATCCTAACCGGGCAAGTTAAATATTTGTTTACTTAGTTGGACAATTATTATCAAATATATCATTTTAGCACACTTTTGTTAAAAGAAATAACATTCAATTCTGTATAGCCTCTAGTAATAATAAACTGTTGTACGTCTTTTTATGTCAAAATATTATTAAAGTCAATGCTTATACAGATAAGATTGTAGAACTCTGAACACGGGGTATACATACGACACATGAACCATAAAAACTTAATGAGAATATAATGTAGGGCTAGTTTTGTCTTAAATTGTATTAAACAATAATTTTGAATGTTATTTGTAATTTGAGACAAAGAAAGTAAAAAGCGAAGTGTTGCGGTTAAAGTAACTCAGTCAATTATTGCCAAAGAGCAAAATACACGTCAGAAGGCATAGCTTTTGCAATTAAAATCGGTCAAAACTTCAAGTATATGTTTGTAATATCATTTTTATAAATAAAAAGACAACATCGATGTAAATTCGTTATAGGAGAGAGCACCATTTCTAGTCTGTTCCCTTCAATCAATTAACTGTGATTTAGCATTAAATAATTTTGTCTGTCTTCAGCAAAGGGCAATCTTAAAAGGAAAGATTTTTATAATTAATAAAACACAAACCTCGTGAAAATGTATACATCCAAACGAATCTAATAATTATTTCGACCTTAAATGACAGAACATTTAGAATTAAACAGTTTTAAAGGGTCTTTATTTAGTTGATTTTTCAATCTGATTAGAAACGATACATATCGACTTTAAACAGATTTTATAGTCCTGCCACTACTATAATGAATAACCGGTATTTGCGTTTCACGTATAACTACAATTAAAGGTCATGTAATTAAAATAGAACAGATTCTGTATCATTAGTCTTTGTTGGTTGTGGTCTCACACTTACAGTACTTAGTGCTTCCGCTGCTTAGTGGTTGTGGTCTCACACTTACAGTACTTAGTGCTTACGCTTTCTAGTGGTTGTCGTCTCACACTTACAGTACTTAGTGCTTCCGCTTCTTAGTGGTTGTCGTCTCACACTTACAGTACTTAGTGTTTTCACTTTTTAATGGTTGTCGTCTTACACTAACAGTACTTAGTGCTTCCGCTTCTTAGCGGTTGTGGTCTCACACTAACAGTTTTTAGTGCTTCCGCTGCTTAGTGGTTGTGGTCTCACACTAACAGTACTTACTGCTTCCCAAGTTCCGCTGCTTAGTGGTTGTGGTCTCACACTTACAGTACTTAGTGCTTCCGCTTCTTAGCGGTTGTGGTCTCACACTTACAGTACTTAGTGCTTACGCTTCTTAGCGGTTGTGGTCTCACACTTACAGTACTTAGTGCTTCCGCTTCTTAGTGGTTGTGGTCTCACACTAACAGTACTTAGTGCTTCCGCTTCTTAGTGGTTTTGTCTCACACTTACAGTACTTAGTGCTTCCGCTTCTTAGTGGTTGTGGTCTCACACTTACAGTACTTAGTGCTTCTGCTTCTTAGTGGTTGTGGTCTCACACTTACTTTACTTAGTGCTTCCGCTTCTTAGCAGTTGTGGTCTCAAACTAACAGTACTTAGTGCTTCCGCTGCTAAGTGGTTGTCGTCTCACACTTACAGTACTTAGTGCTTCCACTGCTTAGTGGTTGTGGTCTCACACTTACAGTACTTAGTGCTTCCGCTTCTTAGTGGTTGTGGTCTCACACTTACAGTACTTAGTGCTTCCACTTTTTAGTTATTGTCGTCTTACACTTACAGTACTTAGTGCTTCCGCTTCTTAGTGGTTTTGGTCTCACACTTACAGTACTTAGTGCTTCCGGTTCTTAGCAGTTATGGTCTCACACTTACAGTACTTAGTGCTCTGCTGCTTAACAGTTGTAGTCTCACACTTACAGTACTGAGTGCTTCCGCTGCTTAGTGGTTGTGGTCTCACACTTACAGTACTAAGTGCTTCCACTGGTTAGTGGTTGTGGGCTCACACTTACAATACTTAGTGCTTCCGCTTCTTAGTGGTTGTCGTCTTACACTTACAGTTCTTAGTGCTTCCGCTTCTTAGTGGTTGTGGTCTCACGCTTGCAGTACTTAGTGCTTCCGCTGCTTGGTGGTTGTCCTCTTACACTTACAATACTTAGTGCTTCCGCTTCTTAGTGGTTGTGGTCACACACTTACAGTACTTAGTGCTTCCACTTTTTAGTGGTTGTCGTCTAACACTTACAGTACTTAGTGCTTCCGCTTCTTAGTGGTTGTGGTCCCACACTTACAGTACTTAGTGCTTCCGCTTCTTAGTGGTTGTGGTCTCACACTTACAGTACTTAGTGCTTCCGCTTCTTAGTGGTTGTGGTCTCACACTTACAGTACTTAGTGCTTCCACTTTTTAGTTATTGTCGTCTTACACTTACAGTACTTAGTGCTTCCGCTTCTTAGTGGTTTTGGTCTCACACTTACAGTACTTAGTGCTTCCGGTTCTTAGCAGTTATGGTCTCACACTTACAGTACTTAGTGCTCTGCTGCTTAGCAGTTGTGGTCTCACACTTACAGTACTGAGTGCTTCCGCTGCTTAGTGGGTGTGGTCTCACACTTACAGTACTTAGTGCTTCCGCTTCTTAGTGGTTGTCGTCTTACACTTACAGTTCTTAGTGCTTCCGCTTCTTAGTGGTTGTGGTCTCACGCTTGCAGTACTTAGTGCTTCCGCTGCTTGGTGGTTGTCGTCTCACACTTACAGTACTGAGTGCTTCCGCTTCTTAGTGGTTGTGGTCTCACGCTTGCAGTACTTAGTGCTTCCGCTGCTTGGTGGATGTCCTCTTACACTTACAATACTTAGTGCTTCTGCTTCTTTGTGGTTGTGGTCTCACACTTACTTTATTTAGTGCTTCCCAAGTTCCGCTGCTTAGTGGTTGTGGTCTCACACTTACAGTACTTAGTGCTTCCGGTTCTTAGCAGTTGTGGTCTCACGCTTACAGTTCTTAGTGCTTCCGCTTCTTAGCAGTTGTGGTCTCAAACTAACAGTACTTAGTGCTTCCGCTGCTTAGTGGTTGTCGTCTCACACTTACAGTACTTAGTGCTTCCGCTGCTAAGTGGTTGTGGTCTCACACTTACAGTACTTAGTGCTTCCGCTGCTTAGTGGTTGTGGTCTTACACTTACAGTACCTAGTGCTTCCGCAGCTCAGTGGTTGTCATCTTACACGTACAGTCCTTAATGCTTCCGCTGCTTAGTGGTTGTCGTTTCACACGTACAGTCCTTAGTGCTTCAGCTGCTAAGTGGTTGTCGTTTAACACGTTCAGTCCGTAATGCGTTTACTTTTAAGTAGATGTTGTCTCACACGGACAGTCAATAATGCTTCCACTGCTAAGTGGTTGTCTCACACGAACAGTCCTAAATGAATGTTTCCGCTGCTAAGTGCTTGCCGTCTCACACGGACAGTCCTTAGTGCCTCCGCTGCTAAGCGGTTGTCGTCTCACACGAACAGTCCTTTATGCTTCCGCTGCTAAGTGGTTGTCGTCTCACACGAACAGTCCTTAGTGGTTCCGCTGCTAAGCGGTTGTCGTCTCGCACGTTAGTCCTTAATGCTTCCGCTGCTAAGTGGTTGTCGTCTCACACAAACAGTCCTTATTGCTTCCGCTGCTAAGTGGTTGTCGTCTCACATGAACAGTCCTTAATGCTTCCGCTGCTAAGTGGTTGTCGTCTCACACGGGCTTTCCTCAATGCTTCCGTTTCTAAGCGGCTGTCGTCTCACATGAACAGTCCTAAATGCTTCCACTGCTAAATGGTTGTCGTCTCACATGAACAGTCCTTAATGCTTCCGCGGCTAAGTGGTTGTCGTCTCACACGGACTTTCCTTAATGCTTCCGCTGCTAAGTTGTTGTCGTCGCACATGAACAGTCCTTAATACTTCCGCTGCTAAGTTGCTTGCCGTCTCACACGGACATTCCTTGATGCTTCTGCTGCTAAGTGGTTGTCGTCTCACACGGACTGACCTTTATGCGTACGCTGGTAAGTGGTTGTCGTCTCTCACGGACTGTCCTTAATGCTTACACTGCTTAGTGGTTGTCGTCTCACACGGACTGTCCTTAATGCGTACGCTGCTAAGTGGTTGTCGTCTCTCACAGACTGTCCTTAATGCGTACGCTGGTAAGTGGTTGTCGTCTCACATGAACAGTCCTTAATGCTTCCGCTGCTAAGTGGTTGTCGTCTCACACGAGCAGTCCTTAATGCTTTCGCTGCTAAGTGGTGGTCGTTCCACACGTACAGTCCTTAATGCTTCCGCTGCTAAGTGATTGTCGTCTTACACATACAGTCCTTAATGCTTCCGCTGCTAAGTGATTGTCGTCTAACACATAGATCTGCAGTCCTTAGTGCTTCGGCTGCTAAATGGTTGATGTCTAACACAGTAACTAGGTTTCTTGTAGTCGAGAGGTTGTCAACTCGCACAGTTACTAGAGCTTTAGTGGTCGTCTCTAGAATTTTCGTAGTCGAGTGGTTGCCATCTCACGCTTCGGATAACTAGGTTACTAGGTTTCTAGTAGCTGTTATATCATAGTTTCAGTCACTAGGGTTATAACTCAAGGGTTCTCGAATCCTAGTGGATACCGTCATACTGCCATTAAAGTTTCTTTATCGGGATATTGTTCATCACACACAGAGTTGCTGGGTGGTTGTCATTTCACGCTTCGAGTTACTAGGTTGCTAGGTTTCTAGTATCTGAATGGTTGTATTATCACACTTATAGTCACTGAGATTCTCGCACTTACAAACACAAGTGTTTTATGAAGCCTAGTGGATATCATCTTAAAATGAAGAGTCACTGAATTTCATTAAAGGACTGTTTGTCATCTCACATTTATAGTCTCCTATAAGCTCTGGTTGATAACTGTTTGTCGCATCACTAACAGTGGCAATGGTTATCGAAGCTGAGTGGTTGTCATTTCACACCTACAGTTACTTTGATTCCCGTAGCCTTCATCTCGCACTTCAGTCACTCGATTTCTTTTAGCCGAGTATTTGTCATCATACACTCAAAGTTTCAAGGCTTATTGTACCCGAGATGTTGTTATCTCAGACTTTAAGTCACTTGGATTCTCTTAGCTGAGTTGATCCCATTTAACAATTAAACTCACTTGGGTTCTGAGTGGTTATAATTTCGCACTTACAGTCTCTAACTTTCTCAGATTCGAGTGTTGTTTTTTTTTATTTCATAGTAACTGCTTCTAGGCATTGTCATAGTGGAGTGGTTGTTAACTCAAATTTAACATTTATGTTCACTAGGATTGTGTTAGCCAACTGGTTGTCAATCACGTTTACAATCACTATGATTGGCTGAATGATTGTCATCTCTCACTTTATGTCACTGGTCGACATGTCACACATTCTCTAAAGCACGTGTTATCAAGTGCTTGGCAGCTCACACAATGATTAGGGTTGCTGTATCCGAGTTACCGAAATCCACAAACGACTAC
Organism: Corbicula japonica; assembly: GCA_038501625.1. Classification (NCBI taxonomy): domain Eukaryota; kingdom Metazoa; phylum Mollusca; class Bivalvia; order Venerida; family Cyrenidae; genus Corbicula; species Corbicula japonica. The sequence continues at coordinate 61,294 of JAZAYU010000729.1, read as the reverse complement.
GCCGTACGAGTGGTTGCCATCTCGCATAGTTACTACGGCTACCGTATCCATTTGGGCGATATCTGACAAAGTCTTTACGGCTTCAGTTGCCGAGTGGTTGCTGATATCTCGCATGTTCAATACGGCTCTTGCTGTCGAGTGGTTGTCGTCTTACACAGTCACTGTGATGTTGAGGGCAAGTGATCAACATTTCACACAGTCACTACGGCTTCTGCTGCCTAGTGGTTGCCGTCTTACACAGCCACTGTGAAGTTGAGGGCAAGTGATCAACATTTCACACATTCACTACGGCTTCTGCTGCCGAGTGGTTGCTTCCTCAAACGATCACTATGAATGATTTAGGCCTGTTATCTACGGTTCACACATTCATTACCGCTTCTGTTGCCGGATGGATCTCATTTTATCTGTAACTAGCGCACCCGTAGCCTTTTACGGTCACTTGTTCCCATGGTGAAAAATAGAACTTTTACTTGGGTAAAGTTATGGACTGTTCGTAGTTCTTCAGGCGGACGTGCGTTCAAAATGACACCGAGATTGGGTCGAGGATTTCTGGTTCCGGTAGTGGTTGATATTGCCTAATTACTTAATAAACAACGGAATCAACATTCAAAATTTGGCGCTGAAAAAAGTTAGAACAGTAAAGAAAAATAGTAACCCCCCCCCCAAAAAAAAACACACACAAAAAAAAACCCCAAAAAACTCCTAAAAATCTATTTGCAATTTATCACAAAAACGAAGCAACTAAACATTATTAAATTATTCATGAGTAATGACTTACTGACAACGATATCTAAGATCATTTGGTCTAACAAATGTTTACAATGTTATTTCCAAAAGTATGTTTGACTTTTATTTTTCTGGTCACGAAAATGGATGACATAAAAATAAAAATGTTGATTTCTCTCTTTACATTTGAAAGTTCTTTTCAAGGACCTTATATATTGTTGTCAGTATCATTTTACGTATGTTGAAATTTAAATTGTTATTTTGTGTTGCTTCCTTTTTGTGATAAATTGCAAATAGAATTTTAGGGATTTGTTAGGTCTAACTATTTTTCTCTACTGTTCCACCTTTTCTTAACGTATGCAAAATAATCATAAACTTCTTACATTTATTTGCGCAAAGTTTGATGGAAGTGCATTGTGCCGTTTGAGAGATTTTTATATATTTTTTGTCTATGGCAAAGCAATGGCGAAAGACGCGATACCTTAAACGTTAAAGTGTTCAGCATATACTTGTATGTTGCCCTCAATTACATTCACAGCTAACTATAAATATATCGGTCATTGAAAGATAAGAAGGGCATGTCGTGATTTTAAGGACAGTTTCGAAAAAGATTTATTTCGGGTTGCTGGGAGGCGTGCTTCCAGAGCTCCTGACTTGTACGTCGGTACATTCCGCTCTCATTTCCGGTACAAGGAACCGATATCTCTCCTCAATTACACAAAATAAAACTTTTAAAATAATGATCTATTCACAGGCGTTTTTATATCCAATTTTGAATATTGCAAGACACGGGGGGATGGGGAAAATCAACACTAAGAAGCGAACACGTACTGTAAGCGTACGAAAAAAAAAATCGTAAATTACGTCAAATTACTGAATTTCTAGTTAGTGAACTGTGGCAAGAATTTGATAATTGAAAACTCAAGGCGTGAACTTTTCATAGACGCGTTGTTGCGTGGGTTGGACAGGTAACGGGACTTAATACACCGGGATTTGTACCTTGTTGCAAGGACAAGAAACACAGTCCCCTTTTTGTGCTTCACAAGGTCGTTCAGAGTTACCAATAAATAAATACATGTAACTAGTAACATAACAAGGGCCTGCAGAAAGCGTAATTTATGACAATTCAGAACATTTTTAACATCCATAGTCATAAAAGAATTCTTAGAGAAGCATTTCGTCAACATTGGCTCTATCGGACAGTCAGTTGTATCATAGCACCGCCAGCTCTTGTCCTAATGACACACCGTACATTATTACATAAAGATAAGACTTTCGCTTCATGTCGACCATCTTAGTGGTAGTACGACGTGAATGTCAGTTTTAAACAAAATGAGATATTTTATAATAGTGACTTTAATTTTGATGGAGCAGAGTGGATTGACCACACTGTATTTACTGGATGACAATCATGGTATAAATTTTCGTAAATATCACAGTTATTTGGAATATTTAGCAGTCTTCGTATTCTTCATTGTATGGGCTGGTTAATTATTCGTGATTGTTAGAATTTCGATTTCCGATAGTTATGTTATTTGACGTTTTGCAACAGTAAGCAGTGCCAAAGATCATGAGCCTGATTTATGATTCGTCAGTTTGGAGAATGGACCCGATTTTAACCAATTTCTGAACGGGGGTTGAGACTTGTATAATTACTAGTTTCCAGAATGTTATTTTCATTCAGATGGTACTTTGTTATCAATAATCCGCTACATTGGTGTCTGTTAGCCGTAAAAACATAAAACCGTATAACCAACCTCTGAAACCCGTTAACGATAATTATTTCCATGTTGGGCCAAAGATGAGCCACATATGTAATCAACGCGTTTAAAGCATTGAAAGACTGTCGGCTTTGAAGGAAACTTAGTTGAGAAGCTAGTCGAGATACTTCCGGTTCTCAGTACTGTATATTGTATCAGCTGGTGATAAGTTACTGTTAAGATGTCATTCATTTCTAAGAGAATTTTTTGAGCTTGGCCGTTAAAAATGTGTAGTTAAAAATTATATCCTCATGAGAAAATAACCTCGCTCAGCAATCTATAACCAAATAGCAGAAATAATTAGTATTTATGGGAAATATGCCGTACAGTTATCGCACGAGCATTATTTAGCAGCGGGAAAAGGAAGACAGTTTTTAACCCTTTTAAGGGCTTACCACACTCCTCCCAATCCTGTTCATCGATAAAAAGAAAACTATCAAAATCTCAATAACAGAAAAATGCCGTTAAATGAAACTTTGCACAAATGTATGTTATTAATGTATCTTTATGTTGCTGATGGTAAGACACGTAAGAACAGTAAAGAAAAATAGCGAGATCTGAAAATTCCCTCAACTTCTATTTACATAAATTTACAAAAACTAAACAACACAAAACATCATTTTAAATGCCCACATGAGTAATATGATACTGACAACAATTTATTGTGTCCTCGTGACTTGTATATGTAAACTTTACGAGATATTAGTAAAAGTGTGTTTGACCTTCAATTTTCTGGTCGCTTCCTGGTCGCGTAAGCGGATGACAATTACTGATTTCTCTTTTAGTAGTTTAACGTTTTTTTTTTTTTTTACAAAGTACACAACATTTTCTTGTCAGTAACATTGCACTCACGTAGGAATTTAAAATTATGTTTTGTATCGCTTAGTTTTTGTGAATTTATGTAAATACATGTGGAATTTTAAGGAATTGTAAGGTATAGCTTGTTTTCTTTACTATTCTAACGTGTCTTACTGTATGCAAAATCAAGATACATTAGTAACATTCATTTGTGCAAAGTTTCATTTAACGGCATTTTGCAATTATTGAGATTTTGATAATTTTCTTTTTATCGATTAACAGGATTGGGAGGAGTCTGGCAAGCCCTAAATAAGGAAGTTCTTACACAGTAAAAGAGTCATCTTTTTGAGGATGAATACTTTTAGAAATTTGAATGAAGAATACTGATTAAGTGGTCTAAAGCAATAAGTAAAGGTCAATTTTGAGTGAATTTTAATGATAGATTGTTGTAAATAAGACTTTGATCAATGGTTATTTTGGACTGTTTACTGCCGAGATTGTGTACCTCTGAAACCAGCCGAGACGCTTTTGAAATTGTGCAAGGAAGCCTGTCAAGGTACCATTTCTTGTGGCTAGAATATGTCGAACTGGATAGTATTACAAAGTTCAAGTGAGATTTTTTCTATTCGGAACGTGAATAAAAATTGTTGGTTCACATGAAACATAGGGAAAAAGGCACGCGACGACAGTATTTGTTAAACTAGACCAACAGCTGATATGCACGTACGATGGTTTGTATGTTCTTAACTGAATATATAGTTTTGTAGCTTTCAAATACAATTATTTTCCTCAGTACATTTTAAATATATGTGCAGTATCTGCAACCATAACTAGAAACTATATATCATACCGATATTTGTATTTTGATGCAAGCGCAAATTTATTTTTAGAGCGCGTGTAATTGATCTTTTTGTAAATGGAGAAACCAGCTAGCCAAATAGAACTGATGATCGGGTATAATAAGCAATAATCTTATGATTTTTCAATGAATAATTATCAGTCTGCAGTTTCTTTTTGTCGATTGTCTCTATATAATGGAAAAAATGAAGAATTTATGGACCTTAATATCGACATTACTTCGCGACAGCACGATTTTTCATTCACAAAATTGAATGCTTCATGCGAATCCAATGATTTCAGCAGCGTAGCTCTCAGCGGTGTTGTTCTTTCTGTTAAATGGTTTTTCTGTCCAAAAAAAATTCAAAATTACATCAGAAAGTACAAAAAGCACTCGAAATTCTTAGAATGTTGAGGTTGCAGTGTCTGCATAAAATTTCAGCCTGACCTTGCTGTCATCGTAGAGCCCGTTGAATACGCCTGTGGGCGCAGTGATATACAGGACGTTAAAAACCGCCTGTCGCGGAACTATTTTGATGAATGAGTCCATTCGATTTCTAGCTTTAGACTGTCGGCGCATTTGCAGACAGTTCTACTTTTTAATTTTAGATATTGAAAAGACAAGAAATGACTGTTCTTGTTAAGAAATTACGAAAAGGAGAAGCAGAAAACGAATAAAAAGGTCTATAATGAGATTAAAAGAGGCAGTCATAATGCAAAGGAATAAAACAGTTTGTAGGAATACTGTGAAAACTGTCATTGACGAGGAATTAAATTTTCTTCTATGTCATTTCACCATTTAGTAAAAAGGCGTAATATTTGTTTGGCCAACGTTGCGCCAATTCATGCCTGTTATCTGTGTATTAGTTTTCATGCAAAATAAAATGGGACGCCATTAAGTTTAAAACTTAGAAAAAATGCTGAATTGATAGATACAGGTTTAACGTGCATAACAGAATCCTGGAATCAAATATAATATATAAATATTTTACAAAATATAAGACGAGATGTTTAATCGTAAGACACCAAACATTGTATAATGACGGACGATCAGGAAGCAGCACAGTTGGATGAAAGTCGCAAATGTGCATGTAAAAATATAGAACGAAACGTTTTGTTTTGAACTCTTGAAACAATCATACCAAATGGTGTGCAGGTCCAGGTAATTTGAGTTCGGATTAATTTCAGTGTTAGCGGTCGTTTTTGCTGCAGCTTGATTATGTTTCAGTTTCTTCTTGCAAGAACGATAGTCCATTGTGCAGCTTGCTGGACTGTAAAAAGTTCCCGTTAGAGGCGCTGCTCAACTGTCCGCTTGCCTGTCAGCTTTGCGGTATGATTCATAACAAAATCATTCCATACAATCTAAGGGACTTCAAAGGTCCACTTCTAGTCTGGTTCCCGACATCCTTTAAATCAAAGGGCATGATTTCCTGGCTAGTAGACTTCTACATCTGTTTCAGTGGCAAGAATATTTTATAAAAAGTTCTATGTGACAGAATAATTTTGCGCTTAGCTTTTGCTTGTAGATCCTCCGGTTTCTCGCAAGCAAGTTACTAGCATATGCGGTTAGATATCAAAACAGTTATTTATTTTAATTTCTCTACACTGTTATATACTGAAAAAAATCCTAATGGTCAGCTTAGTTATTTTCAAATATCAATTTTACTACTGGGTTAGAAATTTTGGGCCAGCTTTCCATCTCAAAAATATGACCAAAAAACTCCATGTAAAGGAAGTTGAGCAGTTTAAAAGTTTTTTTAAGCTGAAAAGCAGTTCACAATTAAAAGTTTAACTTTAACTTAATACAATTTAACTAAGTGACCAATTCGGCAATTTTATTGAATTTTGGGCCTATGTTGTGCTTAAACAAATATGCATGCTGTTGCTACGAATCACTCAACAATATATTGACATAGTCAGCGGCTATGCCGGCGTGTTGCAACCGTTGATTCAGATCCAAGATTTTGGTTATCAGGGAATTTGCATTTCATGCCAGGCAATACGGGTTATGCTTCTAAGAAAATGACAATTCGTAATAGGGGTGTTCTGTTTTGACATGACAGTGAAACATCTCATTTGTATTACGCTTTACCACAGGCCTGGAAACCCGTTGTTAATAATGTTTGCTGGTGCCTTACTCTAAAATATAAACATATTTTCTTTTATAGTTCTTACCGGCGCTCCCAATGTTAATTCTACAGCCACCACTGCAATAATTGGTAAGAAAATGCACCATCACGGTATAATGTAGCGTAGAAGAGATGAAATGTTATAACTTTTGTTAAAACTGTCACAGTGCTTTTAACTGTAATTAATATTCAATTTGGAAAAGTCATAAATGTAAACAGCAAGTCGTTTCATTTGAACATATTTTGTTTGACATTTCATATATTAAAATTCCGGGATTATATTTGCGAGAGGCGAATCGCCAGAATGGAAGCTGAAAGTTTTCTTTAATCCTTACAGATGCATGTGCAGATAAGACAAACTGTACCGCATTCACCAACAAAGTTCTATGTCACTACCCAACTTTGATGCCATCAGCGGCCAAATCATGTCCGAAAACATGTGGATTTTGTAAGTCTCCTTTTACATTTTCAAACCTGTGACATTTTGTTTACATGCCAAATAACAACACCATCCTTTATTAGCATCTCAGCATTATAGGCATTATAGCATTTGGCCAACAAAACAACAATGATTTATTTGTACAACGTTTAGACATTCGACAAAGCACGAAAAAGAGAAAAACACAATCAAAGGTCGTACTTAATTGACTACTATCGGTGGCAGTATGCGTTTATCAACACTTTGTTTAAAAAAAATATTTATTTCTTCGTTAATGTACATATACAATACATCGTGAATATTTGCAACAGGATTCAGAAAAAAGTTATAATAACTTACGTAATCGCTCTCCTGAAAGTATACAAACTATCATAATATAGGCGATAAACATATAAAGCTGTATGTGCTCGAAAATTGTAAAAATAAAATATTTTGGCAGAAAGAAAGTGCAGGGAAGTAGTTTTGGTCCAATGATTTCGGACAGCTTAGTACTTATAAAAATCTGACATGTACTAGAAAAACCTATAGTGTCTGCTAATCATATCATATAATATTTGACAATGATAGCCAACGATTGTATTTCTAAAGGTACTTCGTGTGTAGACGAAGATCAACTGTGCAATTTCATGAAGACTATGTGTAATCAGGAAATAGTCCAAGAGACATGTCCAAGATCTTGCGGAAACTGCAGTAAGTACACCTTCACTTCGATTGCCGGCTTTAGAGTTTTTGTAAAGAAGTAACATTCACACTTACTGGAAAACTGAAAGCAAAGTGGTATTGGTGCATCGTGTAACCACCACCAACACTACCACCACCAACGCCACCACCACCACCACCATCATCATCATCATCATTATCATCAAAAACAACAAGAACAACATTTACTCGCACAAATACTTCTTTTGGCATAAATTCAATAGAAATAAATTACGTAAAACACGGCACAACGAACAGATAACAAAGGACAGTACAAACAGTTGGAATACTACCGAATCTTCTAGTGTGCATTTAAATGTACATTATAAAAGGTAGTAGAGACGAATAAGATCTGGGCTGAAGGTTATAAAACTGAGCATGGAAACCAGTCTCAAATCTCAAGCATCTGATTGGCTGAAATGGCGACTGGTCGCCATTTCAGCCAATCAGATGCTTGTGATTTGAGACTAGTTTCCATGCTCAGTTTTATAACCTTGAGCACAGGACCTCTTGTTACAGGCCAAAAAAGAGTAGATTCTCTAAGCTCGAACTTACGCAGGTCCCCATCTAATGGTTTAAATACGACTAAGTCTGCATTTTTCAGCAAGGCAACATGGCAAAAGTTAGCCAAAATACATTTGAAAAAAGCGTTTTAAGTGCCTGATTGGTGACAACTATGTTTTTCCCTATACAATACAGCCGAATACGACCCTGCTACTTTTTTGAATAATTACCAAACAACACTCTTGACCAGCACTACCACAACAACATCAACAAACTCGGCAACAGAGGCCACAGCAACAACAGCATCTGCTGCCGCGACAGCCACCACCACCACCACCACCACAACAACAACAACAACAACGACAAGTCAAACATTATTATCAACCGCTTCTCTTCCATGTAAGTAATTAAATTTTGAGCTGATCTTCATAGAAAGCAAGGAAATATATGCAGAACCTGAATTTATTTCATTATACTCGTTTTTTTTGTATCAATAGAAATATCATTGTTATTTAATTGTTTTTTTTGTGTGTTTTCTCGTGTATCGAAATTACACCAAAAGCAAAGAGAAATGCACGATTTAAAATTAAACGTGCGAAGCATAATGTAAACTGTTCCCAATTTCTTCCTTAAAAATCACCTCCGTCTACTATAAACCGATATTTGGACCAAGGTCAGAGAAATGATTTTTTTCAAATAGCAAATGATAAGCAACTCAAAGTGTAAATATCGGCTGAAATTCTAATTCACTATTTTGTTTTATGGTTCATCTACACTGTAATAGCAAAAAGTTCATGAGTTAATTATCCACATGAGCAATATGATATTGACAGCAATATATGAGGTCCCTTTAAAATTAAAGAACTTTTAATAATAAGGAAAGAAATCAACATTATTTTTTGTGTCGCCTGCGGTAGCAGGTAGACACATAGGTATCCTATTGTCCGGCGACGTCAGCGTAGTCGGCGTCGAAGTCGTCCGGTAGTCCCAAAGCTTTAACATAAAACTTAATGTGGCCTATAGCTTTGAAAGTACTTGTTCTATTCACTTCATATTTGGAATATATCTTTAGCATAAATAAAGCAATCAGTGACAACAAGAACGATAACTCCTCTTTCACTATTTTATGAGTTATGCCCCTTTCAAATGCAACTTTAACATGAAACTTAATGTGGCCTATAACGTTGAAAGTACTTGTCCTATTCATTTCATACTTGGAATATATCATCAGCATAAACAACCCCATCTGTGACAACAAGAATGATAACTCCAGTTCCAATATGTTTTGAGTTATGCCCCTTTCAAATGCAACTTTAACATGAAACTTAATGTTGCCTGTAACTTTGAAATTAAAACCTTGAATATATCATCTTCATGAACAACAACATCAGTTACAACAAGAATCATAACTTCTGTTTGACTATTTTATGACTTATGTCTCTTTCATATGCAACTTTAACATGGAACTTAATGTTGCCTATAAATTGAAAGTACTTGTCCTATTCGCTTTAAAATTGGCATATATCATCACCATGGACAACGGCATCTGTGACAACACGAATGATAACTCCAGTTTCAGTATGTTTTCAGTTATGCCCCTTTCAAATACAACTTTAACATGAAACTTAATGTTGCCTATAACTTTGAAAGTACTCGTTCTTTTCACTTTAAACTTGGGATATACCATCTTCAGTTAGATGAACATCGGTTACAACAAGGATCATAACTCCTGTTTGAATATTTTATGAGTTATGCCTATTTCAAATGCAACTTTAACATGAAACTTAATGTTGCCTATAACTTTTAAAGTACTTGTCCTACTCACTCAATTCTTGGAATATATCATCTTCATGAACAATGCCATTGGTGACAAAAAAAAGAATTAAACTCTTGTTTAAATATTTTATGAGTTATGTCTCTTTCAAATGCAACTTTAACATGAAACTTTATGTTGCCTGTAAAATGGAAAGTACTTGTTCAATTCACTTAAAGACTTTGAATATTTCATCTGCGTGCACATACCGTACCAATTTTTGAAGAACTCAGGTTTCACCATTTTTTAGTTATTCCCCTTTCAAATGCAATATAGGTGACACGTGTGTTCTGTGGTGTAGTATTGAAATCAACTTGAATAAAAATGTTTTGTTTTATATGATTAAACATAGGCCCACATTTCAACTTTTTGCATGCAGGCGGAACACAACATTCTAGTTTTTATTATTGTTGCCATCTTTTTTACTGGGCTAGGAAATTCAAGGTCAAACACAATTTTACAAATATCTCATATTGTATACATTTGTTTGACAAAATTACCCCACATATTGTTGTCAGTATCGAATTACTCATATGGGAATTTAAATTGATACTTTTTGTTGCTTTTCGTTTTTGTGATTGGATGTATTTTTTTTTCAAAGAATTGTGACAACTTTCTTTTTTATCGTCGAATGTTCAAGACGACAATATAAGTTCCTTAAATGTGTATTTCAGCATTGAATACAATGTCATGCGATAAGTTCGGTGTAATTGTTGCGGTGGCGAAGGGCAGTGTAGTGTCGTCACCGATGTCTTCAGCGTGCAGCGACGGAATACATCAACCTCCAGAGGCAGTAATTCAAAAATACTGCAGCGCGCCCTCAGTGTCTAAATGGGCGTCTAGTGTTAAGGTAACATTTAGTAATAACACAACGGTTTGCAGAGAAGTGTTTATCTTTATGCCCAAATAACTATCTTTATGCCCAAATGACTATCTTTATGCCCAAGTAACTGTTTATCATAATATAAACATGATCACACTTTTTAAACATCGTCTATGGAAGTATATTTTTTGCGAATCTACAGTGAACCAAAACATCGGGAGTTATAGTTTATTATTCTGTTTGTTTCTTTAGACAAAGATGGTTATATGGTAAATCATATTAAAATAAGACCATTCTTACTTTATCAATTTCTTACAAGGTGCTGGACAACTGTGATAGACTACCACACTACATCCCTATAGCCGCACGGACCTCGGAGTTTGGCGGGTTACCTCAGGCCGCAGTATTCATCAAATGTGAACAAGGAGGATTTCAGGTACTGGTTCATCGACAAAAACAGTCAAAAAGATGAAACATGCATATCAGGTGGCCACCTTCAGAAGACACCGCCTCCTCACACAGCTTAAACGGAGAAGAAATGAAAGCAGGGGTATAAATGATCATTTCAAGATATACACCCCTAACAATTTACGAAAATGAGAACCCGAAGGGTTACAGTCTTTAAACGGTCAGAGGCAAAATATTTTGCCACTTGGGGTTTAAACCAGGTTTTAGAATGAACCAACCTCTCAAACTTGCACCAACAGGTTCTCAACAAACAAGTAAAAGTTGTCTTGGTAAAAAGTAATATTTGACGTACACAGAAAAACTCGGGGTTCGAAAAAAAACCGGGTATTACCAAAAAAGGGGGGTTGAAGGAGTTGATGCTTTTTGGCACGCGTAAAAATGTGGTACTTGCGTTTTAACGTAACGTATATGAAGAACATAAACATTAAAATCACAGAGACAAAATGTAATTACAAAACAAATTATACATTTATAATTGCCATTAAAAATATCAGATAAATATGTGGATAACGCCTGGTTATCAAACAGAATTATGTCACCGTAATAACAGCGCTTGACTAAAGAAAAGAGGTAATATATTCTAAGAACCACGTGCAACTGATCAGATTATATAGTAGTTAAGTCTAATATTGGAGGAGCTGCGATAAATGTTTAGTCAATGAAGTGGTCAAAAGTAGAACTGTGCAATACCAGTCGACTAACAGACTGTTAATGAGTTAAACGATTACTATGTGCTTCCTTCTTTTTTATGATGCAATCTATCTCACGCTCTTATTTAAATAATGTATGATTTGATTCAGGCAGCCATGCAGACATGTGATTCTGTGCTCAAGATATACCACGTCTCGACGAACAGCACCACAGAAATACCCGGTGCTGATAATTTTGTCGTCCTCAACTGGAACAATTGACAAGGATGACAGAACAACTGCTCATTTATATAATAAATATTTATTCAAAGTTGATATTAAATATCTTCTATTCGAATTATACTGAATCTGTCAAAGTATAACAGGGCCCAAGTTCATAAAACTAAATCAAGAGACCAGTTTCAAATCTCAAGCATCTGATTGGCTGAAATGGCGACTGGTCATGAGATTTGAGAATGGTCTCCAAACTATAATGATCTTGCGCACAGTTCTACCGCAGCTGATTTTGACACCAGTTATTTATATTGTAAAGATATGGTATAACACCATAATAACGCAAAACTGCTACTGAATCGCATGAATTAATCTTATTTTCATCAAAACTAACACTTGTGTCTGTATAAATCAGCTGTGCTTTAACGGATGAAACTGAAAGTTGTAGAAAGAGCGCGCTTCAATAAAACCTAAAAATAGTAAATATAAAATATATATAAAATTACTTCCGGGCTACGCTCTCAAGAAGCATACTGGAAAAAGCTATAAATATTACATATTTTTGTTAAACAATTGTAAAATTTGCCTTCAAACCCATGGCGGGGAAATGGGTGTTCCTGGATGATCCTGAACATGACCGTAAAGCCAGAGGTATGTTCATATTAACAAGGGCGCGTACCTAACATACGAATGTTAGTTTTGTATAAGGGATCTGGAACACCAAGGAATATTATGTATGTCAATGACGAACAACTGTGTATACTTTACATCATGCTGGTAACTGTTTTCTTATATTATAAACAGTTTTCGTTCCATTTCTTGTTCTTAAAAGAAGACAATTACACTGATTGTTTGGCATTTATAAGCCATGTTAAGATAATAATTTCGGTTTAACCTTGTACATTACGTAATACGGTGAACAGCACAACGGTTTAACACATAACTTTAAATGTCCTCTCTTCATCAAAATGATAATAGATGAAAAGGAAACTTTGAATAGATAAACAATAGATAACAAACTAATAAACAAATTAACCAATACAATCAAAGTGTGCCTGTGTCTGCTTACTAGTGGCGGTTAATACAGACCGCTTTAAAATGACTTGTAACCTCGAAGTATGAATGAAATATATTGAAACGAGATAAAGTTTCGTGGACAAATAATATTTGTGACCTAATCATAAAATGTGAATATAATCTTGAATTTCTATTGCACTTCAATTTTATTTTATTTTCTGGTATATTGGCCATGCTGGGTTAACTACTGCGCAAGTGCGGCGGTTTACACAGGTTCGGTACTTAAATGGGTTTAAATGTATATGAAAGTGAAATATGCATATCAGGAATTGCCACATCCCGAAGGCATAGCCTCCCAACAGAGCCAACATGCACAGAAGAAAAACATTTATTAAATGATCGACCGTCCGATCTCATAACAGACAACAGAAACAATTAACCAAAATTATAACCCGATTTTTTGTCAAAAACACTTGCATTCTGGCTCTGCTTCAGATAAAAAGGTCACTTTTTTGCCAGGCCACTTTTAGATGTACTGAACATTCTCTAATTTAGTTGTCTTTTGCCACTTTCAAGAAATCTTTATACTTGTAATAGGCGGTTCGCCATTATACCATAGTATAAACACCGACTATAAACGATGACCACGTTAAGACTAGCGGGTCATAAAAAAATGCATAATTTGGGATATTCTGTTTATAAAATATTATTTTCTTCTAAAATAATGTTGATTGGTTGAAGAGAATAACATCGTTTAAGTGTTTGTGTATTAATGGAACAGATTTGATATCTTCTTGGTTATGTTTAGTTAAAAAAATACAAAAACGAGTCCTCTAAAAATAGCCATCTTTTTAAAGAAGATGAACTACCGCAAAATAACGGCAACAAGAGTGCCAAACTAACACAAAATACGCCCGTCAAAATGCTGATCATCAAAGTTGCGTAACGATCCGATGAAAATAATTCGACTTGGAGAGCAGATACCGCTAATTCAGTTTTTGGACAATTCAAGGGCCATAATTCAGGAGTGCCTGGGGGGATTCGGCAGGTTATAGAACTTGGCCGAGATATTATGCCCACCAACATTTTCACCAAGTTCGATAAAGACCGGATGAAAACTCTTTGACTTAGAGAGCGGAAACAGTAATTTTGGACAATTCAAGGGCCATAATTCAGGAGTGCCTGGGGGGATTTGGCTGGTTATAGAACTTGGTCGAGATATTATGCCCACCAACATATTCACCAAGTTTGATAAAGATCGGATGAAAACTCTTTGACTTAGAGAGCGGAAACCATGTGGACGCCGCCCGCCCTCCCGCCGGCCGCAGTTCCCATAATACGTCCCGTTTTTCAGCCAAAAATGTAAAGAGAAGAAAAGAGCATGTGTTTATAAAATTTCAAATAAAACGATTGAAACAATAAATGGAAGAGAATATGAAGGGTTACTGCCTTGGAACGGTCAAAAGCCACTGTTTTCTTTTTAGATATTGTCATTTTTATCAGATGTAGTATGTTGTAATTCAAAAAGAAAATTGTGTTTATCTTACCACTTTGAACATTTATTTTTCAGTATCAGTTTGTATAATTAATATAATCGGACAATTTAACAATATGATAAGTACTTTTTAAGTGATAAGAGACAATTAACGTCGTTGGAAGGGCATAACTAAAACGCATGTAAACTACGAGTTATCGTTATTGTTATCATTTCCGTTATACATTTTTCCGGGGTCTAAGGTTAATTTAAAGGTGGTCCGTCAGCGATATGTTTTTACAAAAAGTGAAATATCCATCAAGAACAGTCACATTCAGAAACACAGTCTCCCCACACAGACAAAAATAGAGAGGAAAAGACATGTGCTTCCAACATCACCGCTAACAATTAACACAAATGCGATCCTAAGTAGTTACTGCCTTAGCAAGGTGTGTAGCAGAATATTTTGTCAATTGGAGTTTAATCCAGGTTCTAGGGAGCACCAACCTTACACTTGCCTAAACAGGTTTTCATATGGGACTTTAAAGAATGTTAATTGTTTATGTCATTCTGGCAAAATTAACCACCTTAGACGGCTCTGGCATTCCACAGAAAGGCATTAAATGAAATTCTGATCCATGGGTTAATAGTTTTGGCAAAGGAACAGGCCATGTCTATGGTGGCTCTTGGCTGGTTGTAGAGGTCACTCTAGTAATGAAATTAAAACATTTCTCTTATAATAATTTATTTTGTTTGGTAAAAAAAACCCTAACAAATGGTGATGAATTTATTTCCTTGGAAAGGAATGGAACTTAGAAAAATGAAAATGTCTGTTTATGAAAAAATGTTCAAACGTCTTGTAGGCAACACATTTAAACAAGAAATATCTTGAAGGTGCAAAAGTCAAATGCAGAGCTGATTCTGGGTTGAGAATGATTTTAATTCATTCAATATTGTCGGCAATGTCCTTTATCTAAATTAAAAACAGATATTTGCAAGCAAGAATGCAAAATGTTTTTTTAATAAAAAGAAAATATTTATCAAATATTAAAACAATCTTTGAAGGAATTGGGTTATTATAAAGGCACTGCAGTTAGTTCATAAAAGACTCCATCTCAAGTAATTTCTTAAAAAAAAACTACTTGAAAGAAGATGGAAGACAATGAAATTAGAATAAGCTATTGAGAAATGGTTACATTTTCCATGTATCAAAGAAGTGTAACTCTGAATTTCAATGTTAAGAGTTATGACTCCTGCATGTGTTCATCAATAAGGCATGAAGTAATGCAAAGTGCAATTTTAATTAAAAATATAAATGAATCATTTAGTTGGTAATATATTCAAAATGGTTCAACTTGACTCAATATTTGATGGTAGACAGAAGAAAATCATCAGCAAACAATAAATAAGCCTCGGTTTGCATTGCAATCTAGCTAAAAACTGTAAATTCAAAATTAAGTGTCCTTTTAGATTTTTTCCCACACCTGTTTGCAACAACTAGGTTGCATTCATATTATCTTTTTTTCTCAAAAAAGAAATGTTAGAAAATAATGTAATGAAGTACTATATTTAATGATTACTTACATAATGATACAGATCAGCCAGCACATCTGTTCCATATGGTTTTACACTGTTTGCTTTTTGATTTATTATGTTATTACTAACCAAAAAGTGAACAGTGCAGTGCTGGCTGATCTAGATCTACCCTTGTTGCACATGCCATAAAATGCACAAATATGGAGAAAAAAGATAGATGAAAAGTAAAAATATAGTTAACCAATTAAAAAACTGATGAAGTTGAAAAACAGGGTACCGGTTTTAAAGGAAAACAATCTAATCAACAAAAAATAATTTTATATTATATAATATTAGTCACAAACCTTAACTAATTTGACTTGACAATGAATTTGAGATCTGGGATTTCAACAAAATTACAACGCAATTTGATAGGTGTGTTAAATCAACAAATAATGAAAATTAATACTACATCATAGCAACTATTTAAGTACCTGTACATGTATGATAAAACTTGGTGATTATAAACACATACATAATGTGTGTTGTTAATGTGAACATGTGGGTCTTCTATGGAAACAGAAAGTTATAAACATGTGAAACATACATTATGCAGTCCTGGTCCCAAGATCATAAAACTAAGATTGGAGACAAGTCTCAAATCTTAAGCATCTGATTGGCTGAAATGGCAACCAGTCACCATTTGAGCCATTCAGGGCCCAAGATCATAACTAGATGGGTGTTCAGTTGAACACTTGTGTCGCCCTCTGGTGCTACGTCGGAATAAAAATGCAAGTACAAAAAGGGGCATAACTCCATCAAATGTGACCTTGACCTTGAGAATTTGGAATCATCTCGAGCGTGTTGTCATAAGCAATATAACTTGAAAGTTTGATGAAAAAATATTAAGAAATGACAAAATTATAGCTAACGTTAAGTTTTCATGTAAAAATCCAAGTACAAAAAGGGGCATAACTCCATCAAATGTGACCTTGAGAATTTGGCATCATCTCGAGCGTGTTGTCATAAGCAATATAATTTGCAAGTTTGATAAAGAAATATGAAGAAATGGCAAAGTTATAGCCAACGTTAAGTTTTCGTGACGGACCGACGGCCGGCCGGACAAAGCGGTCCCTAAAATGATATTGGAGACCAGTCTCAAATCCCAAGCATCTGATTGGCTGATTTCAGCCGATCAGATGCTTGAGATTTGAGACTTGTCAGACAAGTGTCTCCTGACATAGTTTTATGATCTTAGGTCCTGATGAATCCTGTGGGAACATACAGTTCCTAACTATGTCGTTGTTAAGGATGGTCACAATTTATGCCTTATAAGTACATTCTACTCCTGATAAAGACTTATATTAACATACACAGTTTGACTTGCTTTGTCTGAAGTCTGAAATCAAGGTTGGTAATTCTGATTAACCGGACCCTCTCGGAGTTTCCGGCATTAAACACTCTGTATATATGAAAATTCTGTGTCTTCTCACTGGCAAACTTGATCTGTTGCACGGATATCTCAAACACCTCCTTATCATTGGATACAGTACTCTTCACTTCAATAAAATCATTATGCATACCGTCCTCATCAGCAAACTGCACCTCAAAGTCGTAAGGGAAACCAGTCTCATCGCCATGGTTTTTCCAACTGTAGTCGAGAATGTTTCCAATATCTTTCTGACGCTGCAGGTACTCTGCCACCAAGGCCTCTCCCCATCGTCCAATTTCAGGATCGGCTGCCCCTTCTTCCAAGGTCAAGGTTGCAGTGTCCCCAAGGTCACGACCTGCTCCAAGGTCATCGTAAGTATACTCTGTGGACATATAGCTCCATATTGGACTATCTGGAATGTATTTAGTAAGTCCGCTCAGAAAACAATTACCAAGACAAATACTCCTATTCATTTTTTTAACTCGAGCATACAGATTAGTTATTACAAATGTATTTAGCATTTACATCTCAAAACAAAAGAAAGAGTGCATGAGAGAAGTCTGTTGGCAAAATAACATTGGAAAGGACTTAACAAGTGTATGATGAAAGAAAATGACATCCACTGACACCAAGCTATTATGCTACTGGAATTTGGAAGATAACAAATTTATACTACAGAAGCCAGTTTTCTTCAGCAGGGTAATTAGCACTGCAATGAAAGCAGGTTTTCTTCTGAAGTATTAATAGGGATCGGTATTGTCAAATGGTTTCAGAGAAAACATGAACTTAAATAAAAATGTTAAGTGAAAAAGGGGCATTACTATGACAAAATACAGTCAAGAGTTATGAAATTGTCCTTATAATTGCTACTTTGATGTCAGACAACCATGATAAGTTTAAAAGCTCTATCTTCAATGGTTATTGAGAAAAAGTGGACTTCCATCCACCCAACAACATACCCCAATCTAATAACCAGGGTTTAATAAAAACCAGGTTAATGAAAACCTGGTTAAAAACCACCTACTACAGCTGAAGCAAAAAATGTTAGAGTTCATTTTTAAAAGCTATTATCAATGCTTTCTTTTGATGCTACATTCTTAAGTGACCATGATACCTTTAATGACAGGTGGTCTGTGTGTGTAGCCCCGCCCACTGCCTGGTCCATGCATCCCATGATGTCTCTCTCCTTGGTACCCATCTGTGAAATAAACAAATCAATAAATCGGGTAAACTAAGCTCTGTGCTTTCGACATGTTATTACTTGTGGAGGATTGAGCTAAGACAGTCAAATTCCTGTGGCCTCAGTTTATCATTGTTGTTTTATTCAGAAAGCATAAAATCACATTCCAACCAAATATTATATTTAAGGATATGCATGAAATTGAATATCCACAAAAATAAATGATTTTACAGCATTAGTTAACAGATTATCACAGCTTTGGTGCTATATTTCTTCTTTTTGAATAAAATGTTGATAAGCTGGGAAAGTAGGATTGATACAAAATAGCTGTGTAAAACATGTGACATCTCTTACCTATCTCTGTTCTCTGATGACCTTCACCTCTTGGTCCAGTATGTTCTCCACTTCCTGACAAGGGACGACCTTCTCCATGTGACCTTGGATGACCATCATCATGTGACCTTGGATGACCTTCATCCTGTGACCTTGGATGACCTTCACTCCCAGCTTTACGATCTTCTGCCCATGAGTGTCTCTTAGGTTCGTGTTCTCCCTCTGGACCCGACAACTTCCTCTTTCCTACAATAACACAAACTGGTACTTAAATCGTAAGCTTCAACCTTTGATCCTAAAATCCCAACACAGAACACCCTACCATGAACTGTAGGATAGTGGTATGATAATAACAACACAGCATATTTGAGAATTCTGCAACAGAGACTTCTTGTTCCTTTATAAACTGTGTTTAAATATAAAGTAAGGGATCTGCATTAATATATATAGGTCTGTAGGTCTAGTGTGTTTATAAAAACCTAATGCTTGTAATTCAAAGTGTGCTGATGACACACACTATTGCTTGGACCGTAGGCCTAGTAAGCTGATAATTTGCAATAAGCACCCACTTTTGAATGTAGGCCTAGTATGCTGATGAAATGCAATAAAATACTGACTTGGGCTGATGATATAAAACAGATTACTTTCTTGGATTGTAGAACTATTATGCAGATACTGAGGTCGGCACGGCTAGTATGAAATAACACTTACTGCTGGCATCCTGATCCTCATCAGCAATTAACTGTCCATTTGCTGGCTGCTGTCCTGCTGCTACTAGAGCAGTTCCACCTTGACCTGGATGTCCAGCTCCACCTATGCCGGGATGACCAGCTCCACCATGTCCTGGATGTCCAGCGGGATGACCTCCATGTACACCAGCCTGTCCTCCAACACCACCTACTCCTGGCTGGCCAGATATTGCACCATCTGGACCTACAGCCTGCTGTTGACTACAGTACACAACTCTGCCTTCACCACTATCTCCACTTGCACCGGGTGTGGCGCACTCTTCTGGTTTCTCCGTGTCACTTGCAGCTACCACTCTGATGTTGCTGGGAAGATCTCGTACAGATTTCATGTAATCTTTGGCCTGAGGTGGGGGCCAGATGTTTGATGAAGGCTTATTTGACTTTTCTAGAAAAACAAATATATTTTGTAAAAGTAAAGCATCATTACACATAATACGATTGCACATTTATCTTACACATATACTTTGAATACTCAACAGGCAACCATAACAAAATACCTTTTTTTCAAACCTGAGCCTATATTGGTGCTGCCATGCCACAATATATTAAAGTTGTATTGGTTGTTTCTCATCTTTAAAATGGGTTTTGCATACATTTTTTCAAAAAGATTTTCGAAGAAGCATAATTTTTACAAAAACTTACAAAACACAAAAATTGTGAGGGTTCAATACATCAAAAATACTTGATGTTTTGCATTTAACCATACCGTTGGTTATGGAGAAATAAACATGTTTTTCATGTTATTAGGTTTAATTATTGTTTAAATCTGTAAATTTGTTTTTCATTTAGTAGATTAAATCCAGTATTATATATCCAGTATTATATTGTTAATGAACATTCGGGGTATCTTTTTTCATCAGTGCATAAAGAATGTAGCACAAATACACATGAAATAATCACATACAGACTTTCTACAAAAATGCAAACTAATCAAAATTTTTCAATTTAATTACGTCAGTTCGTGTTTATGTTTCTTGTTGCCCATTAAAACAAAACTTACTTCTAACCAAATGATTTTTGTGCTTGACAGAAAAACAACAAGGACAAGACAAAATAGTTTTGACATTATAATAAAATAGGGTCACAACATGTGTTTGTTTACAACCAAAGTAACCAAAATAATGCAAAATTTCAAAGATAAAAATGACATCAAGCTTTTGGCATGTTTTATGTTATTATCATAATCCACTACCTCTTGGTGGGAGTGTGTTGCCACTGGCAACTGGAGGCCATGCCCTCATCACTGGTGACCCTGCTCTCTGATTGGCTGGATCTATATCTTGATGCTGATTGTTGGTTATGATCTCTTCTGAAATTAAATATTTTAACCCTTTACTCCATAGGCACACCCATACTGCACGGGGGAACAACATAAATTCAGATCAGCCAGCATATTCTGTGCTGCGCACCATATTTTTTCTTGTGATGTTGACAAGCATGATAAATTTTACAAGTTGCTGTCACTCGCTTTGTCAGTCTATGTGGCTGTTCCAAGGGTCATTCAAAAGGCTGTGATATGTGTCACAAATTCTCCTTATTATCTTAGTAAGAATAATTAGGGGTTTCAAATATAAGAACTGAATTGATATTTTATCACATTCATCAAGATATGAAAAACATATTGGGTTTTTAAAGTAAAAGTGATGCCTTGCGAGCTGCACACACTTATAGGCAACCCAAATGTTTTCCATACGATAAATGCAATAAAATAAACATTTAATAAAGGCCATGTCATTTAAAGAACAGTATATTGTTTATTACAACAAAACATAAGAAGCTTTGCCATGAATTTGAACTCAGTTACCATCTTAAATTTCAAAGGTCACTGATGATCTGACACTTCAATTTTTCTTACTACATTTGTCTTGGCACACTAATGGAGCAGCAGGTAAGTTATTTAATAGCGTTAACTCACTACTCCATAGATACATCTTTTTTGCGAGGGTTAATAGTTTAGATCCAGATCAGCCACCTGATCTGCACTGTTTGCTTTTAGGCCAGAAATAACCTTTTGGATCTAAAAGTGAAAGAGCAGATCCTGATCAGATAGAACATATGTGCTGGCTGATCTGGATCTACTTTGGTTGCCCAGATGATAAAAGGTGTATACATGGAGTTAACATAGCAGATCATATAGTCCATGCTCAGACTTTATATCACTCAATGCAATATCACTTTTTCAAGAGGAATTGTTAAATTGAAAGTTTGATATGGTTTAAATGTATTTGCTGTAGTGCCTGAATTGATGCATGGTTGCTATACACAGAGTTAATTTAGCAAGTACTCGTAACAGCTCACCGATTTCTGGTTCTGGTTCCGGTTCATCCGGTACCGGCATTATGGGAGCTTCAACAGCCCAGACCTGATCTTCTGGTATCTCCATGCCATCTGCTTCATGTCTCTGCAGGAGACCATCTATCGTGTCATCAGTCATACCCATAACAATACTAGCCAGCTCTGCCAAGAATGATCTGAAATAAATACCCCAATACTCCTGCTCATCATAATACATCAGGATTCAATCTCACTGAAGTCAGATCTAATTCAAATGTTAAATCTGATGACGGCCCACTGGAAGCGGAATGTCAACGCTGGAAGCATAATAATCTGAAGATGTCATTACATTAGAAATGAATGAAATACTACATAAACACATACATCTTCAGTAAAATATGTCTTACTCAGGCTGTCAACATTTTCCATGGTTTATAATACTATTTTTACTTTCACTTTTGTGATTTTGTAGGCGACAATCTGATTGGTTGAAAGCGTTTGTTACTCGTCGTCAGATCCTGATAGCATAGCGGTTTTCAGGGAATGATTTTTATCAGATTGCATCAGGATCTACAATATACAGGAACTATGTGAGATGACTCAGTTAAGCCTTTATTACATGGGATATAGCCGTTACCCATGGGTAAACAGTGCAGAACTGGATCGGCTGGTAAATTTGTCGGACCAGCACACTGATCAGGATCTACACTGTTTGCCTTTTGATTCATTTGGTTTATTATGACCAAGAAGCAGATCTGCCTGCTGATCTGGATCTATTCTGTTTGCATGTAACAAAACACTTAACTAGAATTGCTTTTGGGAAAAGCACATGTCTCCCACAAAGGCATCATCTTTGATGATGCACAGGATAAAACTGGTGAAGTGAATATCAAGATGGCAATTTATTAAAAGGGCATACGGAAGTTCTGTGCAATATTAGCCATAAACAATGTCACAAATTTTTGGAGGATCAGGAAAAACATAAGCGACAGCAAGTGAAGATTTTTTTTTTAAACAATTCAAGGGCCATAATCCTGAAGTGCCTCAAGCAATATCGATGACTTTATAGCCTGGTTAAGATATTATAGCCATCAACATTTTGATAAACTTTGGTGAAGATACAATGAAAACTATCTGACTTTGAGAGATGAACCAGGTTAGTGACATGTTTAAAAGGCTAATTTCGGATAAATCAAAGGGCCATAAATCTGATATGCCTGGTGCAAAGTGGCTGGTTTTCGAACTTGGCCAAGATATTAAGGCCACACACATTATCATAATGTTTATTGAAAATCAGTTGATGAATATTTCAGTTACATAGCAGACAAGGCTTAAACAGCCAATTTTGGATAATTCAAGGGCCATAAATCCGACATGACTGGGGCAATACGGCTGGTTATCGAACTTGGCCGAGATATTATGGCCACAAACATTTTCATAAAGTATGGTGAAGATCAGATGATAACTGTTCAAGTTACAGAGTGGACAAGCCTCAAACAACTTATTTTTGATAATTCAAGGGCCATAATTCTGAGATTCCTTGGGCAATATGGCTGGTTATCGAACTTGATCGAGATATTATGGCCACTAACATTTTGATGAAGTTTGGTGATGATCCGATGAAAACTGTTTGACTTAGAGAGCGGACAAGTGTGACAGACAGACGGACAGACGGACAGACAGACGGACAGACAGGAGCAAATCAAAATGTCTCCCACACCACTACGTGGTGGGAGACATAATTATTGAGTAAAGAGTTAAAGCAAATGTATATTGCTTAGGGCTTATGAATATTTTCAGCATTTATTGGTGCATCTTTATGTTTATATATATATATTTATGTTTATTGATTTACTTTCTAGGTTTGAATAAAAGAGGTATGTATTGATTTCCTCTTTTTGAAAAAAAAATTTGAAAAAAATAAATAAATAGGGTTATTATCATTGGTCTCATTGTCTTTCAAAGGAAGGGGTTAATGATAATAGAAGGGGTTTCTCGACTCAAAACGAACAAAATAGTGGCAGTTTCATTAAAAAGCTGTGCCATATATGGTCAAAATTGCTGGGAGAAATCCCCGCCCCCACTAACCCCCTGTGCAATATTCATCAAACACACTGATACTGTATCTTACCTAAAACTGGTCGAACAGTCGTTGTTTCCACAGCTAAAATACCTGGCCACTTCCCGGTTGATTTCATTAATGGTATCAAGATGTTCTCGGTGAAAATAGAATTCTGGAGCATGTATAACACATTTCTCTTGACGAATCACAAATGTATCTTTTGTCATGTTCTTCAGATAGTAACCGACTTCCAACTTCCCTGTCTGTGAATTTACAAAGTCATATGATAATTTATGTGGAATAATACCTAGATCAGCTGTTTTATTGTACATTAATAGATAACTGATGCTCATTACATAAACAAACACAAACAATTTATTGATCCCTCCATGGATATTGTGGTATCATTATATCTCATGTATCTGAGTGAAAATTCATCCAAACAAATTGAATGCTACCGCAGTGCATTTTTATCTCATCCAATGTGGATCAAAATCAGTCTGTATATCAGTGCAGTCAGACCTGGATCTACACTGTTTGCATTGAGATTCTTTTGACCAAGAAATTATGAGTGTAGATCCTGATCAGAGAGCACAGATATGAATAGAAGCTAAATCTATAGAGTAAAACGTTAATGGTAACAAAGGAAAATCAAAGAAGATTTTTTATTATGGCAACTGAGAGGGACAAATCTTTGAATATTTTCCAAAAACACAAGATGTGTGCTTCACTGAACGTAACCTACCTGATAAAACTTCGCATCAGTGAGCATTTGTTTGGTATTCCTGCCTTCTAAGTCTTCATAAACACTGTCAAATCTGGCCATCAGGTACTGCTGCATGGCAGGAACTATCTGGTTGAAATACGCCTGAAGTTTGACGCATGGTTCGATCATTTCTGGCGCCGGTGCGATATCAACATTTTCACTCAGCTTTTTGATTCCGCAGACTTGAATGACAATGTCAATCATCTCGGGTTGAACATGGCTCTCTATCACTGCAAAATATTGCAAGTATTTCCTTTTTCAAAAGAATATTTGGACAAGAAGAAACCTTTAACCCTTTACTACATATATATGTCTTTTAAGGCATGGGTGAACAGTGAAGATCCAGATCAGCCGGAACACTTTTGCTGTCTGAAAAGGACCTACACTTCATGTATTCACTTTTCGATTTATTAAGTTATATCTATTTCTGACTGAGAAGCGAACAGTGCAGATCTAGATCAGACTACATTGATGTGATGGCCAATCTGGATCTACACAGATCTAGATCAGACCACATTGATGTGATGGCCAATCTGGATCTACACAGATCTAGATCAGACCACATTGATGTGATGGCCAATCTGGATCTACACAGATCTAGATCAGACCACATTGATGTGATGGCCAATCTGGATCTACACTGTTTGCACATGTGATAAAACCAGTATAAATAGAGTAGGTTCAAGCTTGTACTGGTTCAAAAGTAAGTTCCGACGATACATGTTTTTAAATTAATGCGAAGATGTTTGATGGGATTCTGGAATATTTCATATCATAAAGTTTAATTCCTTGATAAAGCTAGACCGTAAACAAGAATGCCAAAGTGCCGCAAAATACGCCCATAAAAGAATTTGCCATTTTTGTACCAATTAAGGGCCATAACTTTGAAGTGGCTGAAGAATTTGGCTGTTATTGGCCAAGATATTACACCAATAAACATTTTCCCCAAGTTTCATGAAGATGGGTCAAAAATTGTCTGAGTTATTATCGCTGTGAACAACGCCCGGCTGCCCGCCATTGGTGTTGCAATAACTTGACGCGACTCTGACAGGCAAATGAAAGATTGGGAAAAACTGACAATGTGTAGAACCACAAAGGCTCAAAGAGGGTACTCAACTACCATTAACTGGATAATTGAAAGTAGCAGTTTCCAACAACTAAATAATAGTTAATTAATGGTTTATTTTCATAATTAAAAGCTTTCTTACCATTTTATGTTATTTAAGTTTTAAAACTAAAAGAGCTGTTACCCTTCAACAATGGCCGACTCCTCAAACAAATCTGCGATAATGGACGCAAAAAAGCATTTGAACATTCTGTGTGTTACCAACCTTTCCCCTTGTGGCCTCTGGGCGTGCTCCCGTGTCTGCCCCTCCTGGCCTGTTTAACTACTTTGTCCTCTAAGTCAAGGAAGTAGACGCCGTCTTTGTCAGCAAACATTTCTTCCCATTCTCTGTTGTCTGCTATCATAGGACGGTCTTCTAAACTAACCCAGGTCAGCTTGCTAGTTGGGAACACCTTTAAAGTAATAATCACAAAGATATTCCTTGTTGATGAGTTTTTATAGACTTTAATATTTTATAGTTATTTCAGTAAATTAAGCATTGTGCTGTGTAGGGAACGGTAGACTGCAGCTTGCGCTCACCTCAAAGTTAACACTTTAATTCCTGAATATGGTTTTTATCCCACAGATGACTAGAGTGGATCCAGGTCAGACTGCATAGCTATGCATCTGATCAGGATCTACACCATTTGCTTTTAGAACCATTCAAGAAGTGAAAGGTGTAGATCAGTATGCACACAAAGACAACTGGTCACACATGAGATAGAAGCCAAAGGCAAGGAGAAATGGTTAAAACAGAAACTTACAGAACTTATAGAAAGGAAAATATGTTAACTGATACTGAAGTTATTTTATTTTGTACAAGTAAAATGTTTGTGTATTTCTGCACTTTAATAATGGTCAAATTTGAAACTGCAATGAAAATTCATAGAGCATAATTGTGCCATTATAATAAGCTTTACAAATATTTGTCAAAAGTGAAACATTCATTTTCATTCTTAGCTTTATTTATTTCCAGCAGTTTGAATGATACCAGTTTTCCAAATTTTTACTGTTTCAACATGATCACTGATATGAGTTAAGTATTATACTGACGTAACCATTATTTGTGTACCTTTTGTTTCTGTAACTTTTTCTTCACTGTAGACTTCAGAGTTTCCATAACCATTCTGGCCGTCTGCTCATCAGATATGCCTTCTGGTGGAGCCTGTAATGCTTGACCAATCACAGTGAAGATGTGTAAAACATCGGCAAATATCTTGGCATCTTTTGGTGTACTTGTACTGCACAGCAGACATAAAAGTTCAATGTACTCTTCGACCTTTGGCTGTACATCTATTTTCCCATCCTGTTTGAAGATCTCAATGATGTCAGGTCTATCACTATAGTAACCAAATATAGTTCTCTTCCGACAAATTTCTGAGTGGAATTCTTCAAGGATGAGCCTGTGTTTGTCAAATAATCCAGTTCTGTCTGAAAACCAGACTTCTTTTCTATATAACATTCTTCCAGAAACTATTTCTTCTCCATTTAAATATAAAGTAGTTTTATCTGGTACAAAGTAAACTGGATTTTCACGTAACAAATCCTGAAAATCTTGCCCTTTCAACTCTTTCTTTAAGTAAGTATACACGTTTTTCATGTGATCTAGTGATGTACAAAACACAACAGGCTCATCTTCCCGACTTCTTTCACACCATTTTGTTAGATATTCTTTCACTGTTTCTATGGCAACAACATTCTTTAATCCCAGAAACTGGTAGAAAGCACCTCCGATGAGTTTCACATCAAGGTAAAGCACTTTATTTGACAGCAACTTCTGGACCACGTCTGACCTCAAGTATAAACATGAAGGTTCTTTCATCACAAATCGACTTTCTTGATGCAATAAGCCATCAGAAGTTACTTTGATCTCAGTTTCCTCTGCTGGTAACCATTTTGATGTTTTCAACAAAATACTAAATGATGTATCAGTTTCTTTAAGAACTTTTCCATCTTTGTCGAGTACATGTGTAACACAGTAACGTGAGAACCGACTGTCCCAGTTACGATCCAGGTACACACATAGATTCCGCATCTGATTTATATACTCCACCCCTGTGGGATGGGTGTTGTGCAGGATAAGGCCTTCCAGCTCGGCACTGCTGTAATCCTGAACAATGTATTCCAGTTCTTCAGGCCATACATCACTCTGGTTACACCATGGGGACTTGGCCTGAAAGACAATTATAAACACCAGTGCTTTTCAAGTGGTTAGTGTTAAAAATCCACTGGACACACTTAACTCCTGGCTACAGTAGATATCCTAGCTGGTGTCCATTGCAAGGTACTGTTGTTAGCAATACTTGAAGCCTGGATGCTTAGTTTAAACTTATTTATTTTGAATTGATGGTGCAACAATTTATTCCAACTTAAATTAATCACGCTTGATGACTGCTTCCTGGGATGAAACCTGTACTCGGTACTTAAACCTATTTTGGATTGGGGAAACAGCAGGGGAATCTCATCCCTGGCATGATTCAAACCTGCAATCTCTGGATCTGGAGTCCGATGCTCTACCCCTAGATTAATTTTCCTCCACAATGGAAGGAAAATGAAAACACAACAAGATTAAGTTGTTCTATGGTTTTGAGGTGAAACTAATTTTGATAATCATTTATAGAAATAGTTGTATAATCTTTTTAAAAAAGGAGTTAGCATTTTAATTTAAAATAACATGATAGTGGAATGTTTAAAATTGGTAATCTGTATCACTGTAATGTCTGAATGGAAATCTATGTCATCTGAATGTTTAAAACTGATTATATGTATCAATAGTATGTCTAAAATTGATAATATGTATTAAGTGCTTTCTTGCAGAGACCATACATGAATTCCATTATCTATCAGTTTTGCTCACCATATTCTCTTTTTTGATGTGAACATCTTTGCGTCTGACAGCCAGGCAATCTTCCACTCCAAGTTTACTGAAGAAATCCTGCCAGCTGACCACTACTGGTTTCGTGCATGTGTGAGGAAGATAGCAGGTGTCCAGTAATGTCCAGTTATACCCTGAAACGGGAAAAATTATAGATTTCTACTGACTTAAGTATATGAAATGGCCAGTTATTGGCAGCATTGTGACCCTGTCATACTACACAATTCACTAGAGTGTAAACATAATTCAGAATCGCAAAAATCTCAGGCATAAAGGGGGCATAAATCAAATTTAATTTTGTACTAAGATTTTTGGTACATCAGTAAATTATTGTCAGAAGTATTGGTGTGTACTGAAAGTTTAATGAAGAAATATTAAGAATTGGCAAAATTATCAAATGTTGTGTTTTTTATGACACATATTACATAATGAGGCATGATAGTGCATTTCCAACAGAGGCAGAGCCAATTAGAAGATAGAGGGCTTGGTTTAAAACAGATGTACTTCATCTAGAAAACTGAAGTAACCTTGCCTCACTAATATAAACAAAGATTAAACTAAACCTGAATCTACTGAGTTTTTTATGTACCATAAGATATCCGATAAAGAATTTCATTTCTATGCCAGTTTCAGCAGCTCTTCAATATCACCACTACGGCAAAGCTATTGAACATACTGAAGATCCCATACAGTTGAGGAAATTTTATTGGTCATCACTATGGCAATGGCCTTGACTTTGATAAGTTCATAAACTTACCATGGAAAACTTGTTGAAGATCTATTTGGTTGCCATACTGAGGTGGAAAGTGTACTGGTTCTTTGCTAGGATTCTTTAAGCCTTGATTAGTCATCACTATTGCGATGTCCTTGACCTCTTCAAGATTACACACTGAAGGCTGTTTGTCCGTCTGCTCCTTGATGTACACTAGATAGGATATAAGAGTTTCCTTCGACTTTGACTGAAACAGAAAAATATACTGACTCCCAACAAGATGCTTTCATATGTCATAGTTTATTTTAAGAGCAAGACAAAAAGAAGCTGCAATGCAACGAAACTAGGTTTTCTCCTTAAATTTTAACTGGAAAAGGGGCATAGCTATGACAAAATACAATTTTATATCAATACAATGAAATTTAGCAAAAAGCTTAAACAAATGTTGCTGCCTGCCCACCTAACAACAAATGACATACCACAATCTATTAACCAGGTTTTTTCAAAGAAAACCTGGTTAATAAGAGTTCATGAATAAAACAAATTTATGTCTGCTGAAACAAATTTTTTGGCCAAAAATCAGGTTTTCTACAAAACAAGTTATAGATCTACAGAAGATGTTAACTCATGTTGCCTTGCCATTTTTTATATGACATATTAACAATTCAGCAGATATATCAAATACTTTGTTGATAATATTATCAAATAGTGACCTTAATTAAACATAAAAGTGTAAATTTGTTCCCAGCAGGGTGTTTACAACTATTTTTCTAAGACAATACAAATTTTTGATTGACATTTTGTCAGTCAGTCACATGTACTGAACATCAGCAGTTAGCATATTAGACAAGTAAAGTATACTATACCTGGCACTTGTCAGACTTGAGGACAGGAATAATGTGATGATTAATGATATCAAAGGGAGACAACTGCTTTATGCCCAGTCTGAGCAAGAGTTTGTGGACCTGACTGTTCACTTCATCATCATCGGTACTCAGCAACACTGGGTGCAGGCTGTTCACATCCTGTTGTAGGTAGTACATGGGATCTGAAAACACATGATTATGAAATAACTGCTTTCTTGAGACAGTTTTCATTTTTGCATTGAAGAACATTTGCAAGAGGCCTCTCTACAATATAAGGCAGTCGGAATGACAGCAATATCCCCCGCTGCATGCAGGAATGTTGGAAAGGTTATGGATGCTTAATTGTAAAGCAGTTTGGAAGTTATGGAGCAAATATGAAAGCCATGGTTAAATATGATCCTTCAAAGACAACTAGTGACCTTGACATTCAGCCGGCCAGGTTGGAACATGGGTTCTGCACATCATCTTGGTGGAATGAACTTAAGTTTAATAAAATTCATTGCAGGGGTTCAGAAGATATGAATGGGACACAAAATACATAGTTCAAATCTTCAATGACCTTGACCTTGAGCCAGCCAGGTTGGAACATGGGTTCTGCACTTCATCTTGATGGGCTGAACATTTGATAAAAGTTTCAGGATATTCATTCTAGGGGTTCAAAAGATATGAACCAGACACAAGTAACATAGTTCAAATCTTCAAACATCACTGGTGACATTGACCTTGAGCTGGCCAGGTGGGAACATGGGTTCTGCACATTGTCTTCATGGGCTGAGCATTTGACTAAAGTTCCATGAAATTCCTTCTAGGGGTTCAGAAGAAATGAACCGGACATGAAGTACATGGTTCAAATCTTCAAACACCACTGGTGACCTTGACCTTGAGCCCGCCATGTTGGAACATGGGTTCTGCACATCATCCACATAGGCTGAGCATTTGACTAAAGTTTCATGAAATTCCTTTTAGGGGTTCAGAAGATATGAACCGGACATGAAAAATACATGGTTCATATCTTCAAACACCACTGGTGACCTTGACCTTGAGACGGCCAGGTCGGAACATGGGTTCTGCCCGTCGTCTTGATGGGGAGAACATTTGACTTAAGTTTCAAGAAATTCCTTCTAGGGGTTGAAAAGTTATGGACCGGACACGAAATGTGCGAAAACGGAAGGACGAAGACCATTCCTATATCCCAAGCCGCTATGCGGCGGGGGGATAAAAATGGCCGGCAAATAAGTAGTGTCCTAAATGTCTTGACTGTTGATGTTTGCCAACATTTGGCACAATAAGTGCTTCCATTTGCAATGTAAATTTGTATCATATGATCAGGATCTACACTGTTCACTTTTTGATTCAATAGATTATTTCTGACTAAGACTTCAACAGAGCAGATTCTGATCAGATGGCAGGGATATGCCAGCTTATCTGGATCTACAGTTTACATGTGAAAAAACCCATATATATATGGTGTAAAAGGTTAAGGTCACTGTTTCAGCAACAGTGATAATCTGCACACATTTAAACATCCTATAAATAATCAACATCACCTTAAGTGAAGGTTGTAATTACTGTATAAGTACTAATATTGGCGGGGGTTTAATTTTGGCGATATTGGCGGTCAGGGTCAGTTGGGCCAATATAAAACACCGCCAATAAAAATCCCCGTCAATTTAAAACACCACCTATTTAATATCTGGAAGGTAGATAACTATTATACACTATTAGATATTTTGTCGCAGTTTCCTCCCTTGATAAAGAAAGATTCTTGCATGTTTCTAAAGTATTATGTATATTCTTTGAAACCAGAATAAAAACTTAAACAGCACGAAACAAGAGTACATGAATGTGTTATTTATTTTCTTTAGAAATAGCCAGAAAGAGTGTTATTTGGCGCTTGTCGTCCATTCCTTTCAGCGGCACTAGTTTTGAACTTGAAAAAAGAAGCATTATAGAGTTATAGCTTTTGTACATGTAGTAAATTAAATCGAGTTATTTTCAATATCTCATAAAAACCCGCTTTAAAATAATTAAATAATATTAAACCAAACATGTAGGTAAACTTAAAATGCGTAAACAAAAGGAATATAATTGGAATATCAAACAAAGCAATCAAGTACTGTATTAGGTAGCTGCGATATTGTTTTCACACTTAAAATTTAACAAAAGAATAACTGCGACGTTTACCTATCTCTTCCATTGTCCATTTTCCGCCATTATTATTATCAAGGGTTTTATATTGGCGGTCTGGCTTGTTAGCGCCAATATATGACCCCGCCAATATAAAACTCTTTAAAATACGCCAAAATTTGACACCGCCAATATAAAGCGCTATACAGTATAAGAATTGATTTTGTTTCATTTATGTAAGTAACATCTTTATGTTACAAATATCTTTCACATCTTTAACATTTCAACAGTTCATACATTGATGAAACACACAGTGAAAATCAACTTTTAAGTAGGCAGACATGAAAATAATGATTGAAGTGTTTTTCTTGGTCTGAGTTATTTAACAAACAATAAATTAACCTCTTCCCCTCTGTTTGTTGGAGCTGGAGTTAGGTAGTGGGTAGAAGACTGTCTTATCTAGTATAGAGACCAGTTCTCCATTAGACAGGGGCAGGATCTTGTGTGACTTGAGGGTGGACAATATAGTGTCATCCTGCTGGAACTCGTCCAGGCTCCGGTACATACATGCCAGCCATTTAGATATCAGAACCACTTCTTCATCCGTACCTTAAAGTACAAGGTCATTATCAATATTAATATTTTCAATTAACCTCTAACTTAACCTCTAACTACATATACATGTATATGCATTTACTGGAAAATCCTTGCCAGAATCAGGATCTTCACTGTTCACTTTTTGGTAAGAATCACATAATCAATCAAAAAGCAAACAGTGTAGATCCTGATCATTAAGGTGTATGTGTGGAGAAAAGGGTTAAGGATAACACACATTGTTTACCTAATATCCCATGTGTAACCAGTGCACATCCAGATCCAGATCAGAAATCACATCTGTGCAGTCTGATCTGGATGTACACTAGTCACTAAGATTCATAAGTGAATAGTGTAGATCCTGACCAGGCTGCAAAGATGTCCAGGCTGGTCTGAATCAACACTATTCACCTATGGAATATAAGCTGTATCCAGGGAGGAAAGGGTAAAGAATGAAAGAAACAATCACTCTCCAAAGAAGCCTACAAAGTTTCTAAGCTTAAGCTCGATGTATAATTTTGTTCTATAGAGACCAATTAAATTTCTAGCACATGCTTTCAATGATTCACTGATTCAATATGTTTGAATATGAACATCAAACATTGATCACATCAAAGAAGTTTTGCTTACCACAATGTGAGCCCATTTTGACAATCAGAGCTTTGCCCAACTGGAACAAGTGGTCAGAGGTCAAGGTCTCTATGCCAAGACAGGAGGTCAAGGTAGGATTCAACATGGCCGCCACATCACTATGGAGATAGAAGAGGTTGAGGTGTGTCTGCAGCAGATCAGGGGTGATCACACTACGCACAAGGGGATCTCGAACCCGCACCGTCTGGGAGGGCATCTTCCATCCTACCACACCTGGAAAACAATGACACCAAATGTAAGATGGTTTCTGTTGTGACAGTCGCTATTTTGTTTTCCAAATCAGAAATAAACATGTATACTTTGAGCTTATCAGAAAGTATTTTGAAGCAAAATCTAACCAGTAAGATTAATTACACCCATAAACAAGTAAGTAAAATCCTTATAAAGTAACTTGTGAGAAATATTTGAGTATTTGAATGTGTAGGCACACCTGTTTAGATTTACCTTGAGTATTTGACTGACAAGGCACTAATGGTTTAGCTTTACCTTGAGTATTTGGCTGTGTAGGCACACATGGTTTAGCTTTACCTGGAGTATTTGGCTGTGTAGGCACGCATGGTTTAGCTTTACCTTGAGTATTTGGCTGTGTAGGCACACATGGTTTAGCTTTACCTGGAGTATTTGGCTGTGTAGGCACGCATGGTTTAGCTTTACCTTGAGTATTTGGCTGTGCAGGCACACATGGTTTAGCTTTACCTGGAGTATTTGGCTATGTAGGCACGCATGGTTTAGCTTTACCTTGAGTATTTGGCTGTGTAGGCACGCATGGTTTAGCTTTATCTTGAGTATTTGGCTGTGTAGGCACGCATGGTTTAGCTTTACCTTGAGTATTTGGCTGTGTAGGCAAACATGGTTTAGCTTTACCTTGAGTATTTGGCTGTGTAGGCACGCATGGTTTAGCTTTGAGTTTCTTCAGAATGTCCGAGGCAACAGGTTTGAAGAAATCCAGGACCTCATCTTCCATGGGGACAAACTGTAGGAATGTACATACTGCTTCTATGCTGCTGAACTCTGGATGTGTCTGCAAAAATAAAACCTTCAACTGAATTTGCTATATGATAATATGGACAATCATCAGATTTTTTTCACCGTTCTTAAGACTTGACCCACAAAGAACTGATACTGCTGTGCACAATGGTCTCATAATCTTAAACTAGAATGTTGTGTTCCGCGGAACACATGTGTCGCCTGCATGGAAAAAATTGAAATGTGGGCCTATGTTTAATTATATACAATAAAAAAATTCTTTTTAAGCTGAATTTAATACTACACCACAGAACACATGTGTCATCTAAATTGCATTTAAAAGGGTAATAACTATAATAATGGTGAAACCCAAGTTATCATCTTCAAAATTGGTTTGTGCACGCAGATGAGTTTTTCAAAGTATAAAGTGAATTGAACAAGTACTTTCCATTTTACAGACAACACTAAGTTTCATGTTAAAGTTGCATTTGAAAGGGACATAACTAATAAAATATTCAAACAGGAGTTATTTTTGTAGTTGTCGAAGGCACTGTTCATGTTGATGATACAATCCAAGTATTCAATGAAAACATCAAGTACTTTCAAATTATACACAACATTAAGTTTCATGTGAAATTTGCATCTGAAAAGAAAATAGTCAAACAGGAGTTATGATTCTTGTTGTAACCGATGTTGTTGTTGTTCATAAAGATGATATATTCGAAGAGTGAATAGGACAATACTTTAAAAGTTATAGGCAACATTAAGTTTCATGTTAAAGTTGTATATTAAAGGGACACAACTCATAAAATAGTCCAGCAGGAGTTATCATTCTTGTTCTTCATAATGACGCTGTTCATGAAGATGATTTATTTCGGATATCAAGTGAATTTTCAAAGTTAAAGTCAACATTAAGTT
The DNA here is from genome assembly GCA_038501625.1 of Corbicula japonica. Classification (NCBI taxonomy): domain Eukaryota; kingdom Metazoa; phylum Mollusca; class Bivalvia; order Venerida; family Cyrenidae; genus Corbicula; species Corbicula japonica. The sequence goes on along the minus strand of JAZAYU010000729.1, from coordinate 25,819 downwards.
TCATGTTAAAGTTGCATTTGAAAGGGGCGTAACTCAAAATATAATCAAGCAGGAGTTATGATTCTTTTTGTTACCAATGTTGTTGATCATGCTGATAATGTATTCCAAGTATGAAGTGAATAGGACAAGTACTTTCAAAGTTATAGTTAACATTAAGTTTAATGTTAAGGTTGCATTTGAAAGGGGCATAATTCCAAAATATTGAAACTAGAGTTATCATTCTTGTCGTCACAGATGGCATTGTTCATGCTGATAATATATATTCCAAGTATGAAGTGAATAGTACAAGTACTTTCAAAGTTAAGGTAACATTAAGTTTCAGGTTAAAGTTGCATTTGAAAGGGGCATAACTAAAAAAATATTGAAATTGGAGTTATCATTCTAGTTTTCACAGATGGCATTGTTCATGCTGATGATATATTCCAAGTATGAAGTGAATAGGAAAAGTACTTTCAAAGTTATAGGCAACATCAAGTTTCGGGTTAAAGTTGCATTTGAAAGGGGCATAATTAAAAAAATTTTGAAACTGGAGTTATCATTCTTGTCATCACAGATGGCATTGTTTGTGCTGATGATATATTCCAAGTATGAAGTGAATAGAACAAGTACTTTCAAAGTTATAGGCAACATTAAGTTTCAGGTTAAAGTTGCATTTGAAAGGGGCATAAATCAAAAAATATTTTAAACTTGAGTTATCATTCTTGTCGTCACAGATGGCATTGTTCATGCTGATGATATATTCCAAGTATGAAGTGAATAGGACAAGTACTTTCAAAGTTATAGGCAACATTAAGTTTCAGATTAAAGTTGCATTTGAAAGGGGCATAACTAAAAAAATATTGAAACTGGAGTTATCATTCTTGTCGTCACAGATGGCATTGTTCATGCTGATGATATATTCCAAGTATGAAGTGAATAGGAAAAGTACTTTCAAAGTTATAGCCAACATTAAGTTTTGGGTTAAAGTTGCATTTGAAAGGGGCATAATTAAAAAAATTTTGAAACTGGAGTTATCATTCTTGTCATCACAGATGGCGTTGTTCATGCTGATGATATATTCCAAGTATGAAGTGAATAGGACAAGTACTTTCAAAGTTATAGCCAACATTAAGTTTCAGATTAAAGTTGGGGGACTACTGGACGACGGCACCGATGACGCCAACGACAAAGACGCCGCCTGACAATAGCATCCCTATGTGTCTTCCTGCCATCGCAGGCGACACAAAAAGATCCAACATAATCATGCACAATATGTATGTATTTAGTGATTTTAAAGAAAAAATTCTCTTTCTCAAATGTTTACCTTAAAGACATCTATGGCATCAAGAAATACTGTGTGTATCTCATTTCTCAGCCACTGGTTCCAGGAACTGTCCCTGTCTACATCTTCACGGCTTGATGGTACATCAAAATCTCCTGCAAATCATGTAACCAGAATATACTGTCATATAATAACATGCTGAGAAATATTTTTTTTTTGCAATTGCAGTCAGCTTTGAAAGCTCAAAAGAGCTTCTGTTATGATGTTAAACCATCTTCTGAACTAGAGTGCCAAACTGACACAAAATACTCCCGTCATATTTGTGGTAACTGGAATGGCCTAGACGCCGACATTTGCTCTGCGATTCGTGAAATATCACCAGTTTCAACACAGAATATCCGCTGTAACCGCAAAAAACATCCAAACACCATTTTTCATTACATGACTATAAAAATTTTCATTATGTTACCGAGTTGGCGATTGGACAACAGGAATCAGGCAACCAATCACAAATCAATTTACTGTGACTGAAAGGAAGTAACAGCTGCGAGAAGTTTGTAAATAATTAGAAAAGGTTGCTTCCCTTAGATTTTAAGTCGCCGACAGCAGGACCGCAGAGCATGTCCGACGCCTTTCGTCAAGACCTACCAATGTGCTCTGTCAGTGTATGAAGTTTGAATAAAATCCCTCAAGAAGTTTTGAAGTTATGCTCCGGACAATATTTATCCAAGTAAATCTGATAAAGAGGAATAACTCTTAAAATAGGCAAGGTAGAGTTATTGGACTTGCACACTGCACTACCTACCAATGTGCTCTGTCAGTGTATGAAGTTTGAATAAAATCCCTCAAGTAGTTTTGGAGTTATGCTCCGGACAAAATTTATCAAATAAATATGAAAAAGGGGAATAACTCTTAAAATAGGCAAGGTAGAATTATTGTTCTTGCACACTGCACTACCTACCAATGTGCTCTGTCAGTGTATGAAGTTTGAATAAAACCCCTCGAGTAGTTTTGGACTTGTGCTCCGGACAAAATTGTTTCGGACAGACGGACGGACGCACTGACGGACGAAGGGCATTTCTAATATCCCCTTCGCCTTTGGCGGGGAGATAAATTTGCGGGGGGATAAATAAAGACAGGACAAATACTCTTTGACGAAGAGAGCGGAAACCCAAATTTTGGACAATTAAAGGGCCATTATTCAGGAGTGCCTGGGGGGATTTGGCTGGTTATAGAACTTGGTTGAGACATTTTGCGCACCAACATATTCACCAAGTTTGATAAAGACCTGATGAAAACTCTTTGACTTAGAGAGCGGAAACCCTGGACGCCGCCTGCCCGCCAACCTGCCTGCCCGCCGCAGGTGTTCCCATAATACGTCCCGTTTTTCAAACGGGCGTATAATAAATGGTTCTCTTCAATTTGTACTCATTATTTTACTTATTGCTGCCAAAAGTCAGAATGACTTATTGCTTGCACAATATAAAATGACTTATTGCTGGCACAATTCTGAATGACTTATTACTGGCAAAAGTCAGAATGACTTATTGCTGGCCCAAGTCAGAATTACTTATTGGTGGCAAAAGAAGGAATGGATTTTGCTGGCAAAAGTCAGAATGGCATATTGCTGGCACAAGTGGGAATGACTTATGGCTGGCAAAAGTCAGAATGGCATATTGCTGGCAAAAGTGGGAATGACTTATGGCTGGCAAAAGTCAGAATTGCATATTGCTGGCAAAAGTGAGAATGACTTATGGCTGGCAAGTCAGAATGGCATATTGGTGGCACAAGTGGGAATGACTTATGGCTGGCAAAAGTCAGAATGGCATATTGCTGGCACAAGTTGGAATGACTTATTGCTGGCAAAAGTCAGAATGGCATATTGCTGGCAAAGTGGGAATGACTGAAGGCTGGCAAGTCAGAAGGGATTATTGCTGACACAAGTGAGAATGACTTATCGCTGGCACAAGTAAGAATGACTTATTGCTGGCACAAGTCAGAATGGCATATTGCTGGCACAAGTGGGAATGACTTATTGCTGGCACAAGTAAGAATGACTTATTGCTTGCACAAGTCAGAATGGCATATTGCTGGCACAAGTGGGAATGACTTATTGCTGGCACAAGTAAGAATGACTTATTGCTGGCACAAGTCAGAATGGCATATTGCTGGCACAAGTGGGAATGACTTATTGCTGACACAAGTCACAATGACATATTGCTGGCACAAGTCAGAATGGCATATTGCTGGCACAAGTGGGAATGACTTATGGCTGGCAAATGTCAGAATGGCATATTTCTGGCAAAAGTGGGAATGACATGGCTGGCACAAGTCAGAATGGCATATTGCTGGCACAAGTGGGAATGACTTATGGCTGGCACAAGTCAGAATGGCATATTGCTGGCACAAGTAAAAAAGACATATTGCTGACACACATGGGAATGAGTTATTGCTGGCATAAGTTGGAATGACTTATTGTTTGCAAAGGTCAGAATGGTTTACTGCTTGTATACATGGGAATGACATATTGCTGGAAAATGTCAGAATGATTTACTGCTGGCAAAAGTCAGAATGACCTTTTGCTGGAACGAATCAAAATGACTTTTTGCTGGCATAAATCTCGAATTGTATTAAGAAATTATTTTCTACTGAATCCTCACCAATAAATTATCCTTAAGCCTGCCAAGGACTCATCTTGCAAAGTATTCTTCCTCGCATGATAAATGATCAAGTTCAGCAAACTAGAAGTGTTTTCAAACGAAAATCATAAGAAACAGTTGTTAAAATATTACCTTGTACAATAAATCTGAAACCATAACTTCTCAGTGGCAGGAAGGCAAATACTGGTTGTTTTGGTGGTAACACCTGAAAGATTATACAAAAAGAACATTACATTCTTTGCAGGCAGCCCTCTGTAATGATAACACCATGGATACATCTTTTATCATATGGGCACAGTGTGAAGCCATCTAATCTGGATCTACACCACTTCCTGGTGCCAAGGTTATAAAGCTGAGATTGGAAACCAGTCTCAAATCTCAAGGATCTGATTGGCTGAAATGGCGACTGGTCGCCATTTCAGCCAATCAGATGCTTGTGATTTGAGACTGGTTTCCATGCTCAGTTTTATAACCTTGGGACCAGGTCTGAAATACCCTAATGAATCTAAAAGCAAACAGGAGATCCTGAACAGATGACATGATTGTGCTGGCTGATTGAATCTACACTGTTTGCCCATGCCATAAAAGTTGCCTGTATAAGGTAAAAGATTAACAGAAATAATCCTTAACATGTATACTTGTTAAAAGTTCTTTTCAATTTCAATTTTTGAAAAGCATTATTTATTATAGCTCAAAAAGAATTTAATGTCAAAAACTAGAAACAAAGCACTGCCTTGAGAAATAGACAACCATTTTAAGTCAATGTAATTACCTGTAGACTGGATTTCTGACCCTGGGGCCTGAGAGGAAAGGCCAGTGCTATCTCAGTGGACTCGACATCAGCCCCAGACTTGGCCTGTGTGGAGATCTTTCTAGCATCCAACGTTCTCTTGATCACCAGCCATCTCTCACAGCCATCTGTATGCTGTATCTCAACAACGTTGTCACCCACATCTCTCCTACGCATGGTCTGCACACTGTTCTCAACCTACAATCAGCGTATTACAACATGCAGAGATGGAAGTACACAAAAAGACAACAGCCTCAAACTTCAGACCAGGCCCCAATGTAAAAACATTCTGCTTTATGCATGAAAAGCAAACCTTATTTACAGGTGTGTTGTTTGTTCTTTTTTAACTGTGAGATACATATACAAAGTCTGTCCTTTTGCACACTCCCATAAAAACTTACAGCTAAAACAGTTTCATTAATATCAAAACCATATATCATTAACATCCAAATGCACAGACAGGTTCAAAACACATTCAATTTCTACACAATTCACAGAGTTTGTCAACTGATTCCGGGAAAATAGGTTTCTTCTTTGCTAAGCATAGTAACAAATTTTTAGTCAGTCAAATAAAAACCTAGGAAAAACAATATAACTTAAAATTTGTTTTTTGATTTTTAGCGAAAAAGAACATTTTAATTTTAAAGCAGTTTCCATTAAAAAGAAATCTTAAGTATTGGTAATGTAAACTCACAGATGTCGGTCTCATAACAAAGAATATGATATTTAAATTTTATTCAATTGATGTGAAAGGAAATGAGTGGCACAAGATAAAGAACACATAATTATAGCAGTATGATGGTACATCATCGAACTGTGAAAATATCTTGTCTGTTTCTTTTGAGAACATAAAGCAGTGTTAGTTATTCTTTATAAAGTGCACACAGTCAATGTCAATCAAAGACTTGTAAATAAATACAGATCCTCTAGCTAGGGAACCTGAACCTTGAGCATGTGTACCTTATTCTCTATAGTGATCTGCCTCAGCCTGTGAAGGAACAATAGCAAGGAGGGGTGTATGTCATTGAACCGTGCTGCCAGGGTGCGTGTCTGTAACCTCATGTCTGACTTTAACTTCAAGATAATGTGTGTCATCCATCTGAAAACATGGCGATTTAGTTCATGCTATTATAATTATCAGGATAATTATAATTGTGTTTCTTGTCCAATAACAATCCAACATGAAGACACAAATCTGATCGCAGATATTATATCAAATCTCTTGTGTTTGGACAAGTTATCATTAAATCAATAATGTAATTTTTCATTCAGGTAATTATAAAGCAAAACCACCTTTCAAAAGCTTCAGAATTTAAAGTTCTTATCTCCCCTGATTTGGCTACTGAATTTGACATTGAAGACATAAAGGCAGCTTTTCAGCATTTTTAAGTGAAAGAAAACCCCTGGAATTCCTCAAACTTCAAGCTCAAGCTGGATCTGACCTGGATCTACACTGGACACACATGCATTTACACAAATATATGTCCTAAATGGTCAAAATTCTGACATTGCTGCCTCCATAAATACAAATTTTGCTTTATGGTGAAATTTGAAATCAATTTGGTTTATAGTTCTTACTCATCTTGGGGGACCCGTTCCTCCTCTGGTACCCAGTGAGGTAAGATGTAGCCCATAGGGCCACTGTTGACATCAAACTTGATGTGAAAACCATTGGAGTGTACTTCAGGGGTGTCGGTCACTCGGAACACAGACTTGAATCCAATACCCTTCTGACCTGTAGTAAACATTATGCTGTTCTTTCCATTTTATTTCTTACAATGTGGTTTGCTCAGGGAACTAGCTTTTAGATATGGGAAGTATTTTTTAGATTCTCCCCGATGTAAATTCACTGTCTAGCCGATGGTCAGATTAATTACTGCAACAATTTTAACTTTTCTTTTATTTACCTGAACTCTTTACTCCAAAGATATGCCTGGTTTGCACGGAAGAACAGTAGAAATCCAGATCAGATGCAGCCTTGCTGTCTGATCAGGATCTACACTGTTCCCTTTTAGATTCCTTAGGTTATTTGTAACCAATATGTAACCAGTGCTGATCCTGATTAGACAACACAGATGTGCTGGCTGGTCTGGATCTACACTGGTGGCACAGACACATGTAATAAACTGTATATATGGAGCAAAGGGTTAAGTCTGAAGAGTACTTGCAGAAATTTATGTTATGCATTTGATGTCTATAAATATTAAAAACTAGTATCAAGTTCAAACTGATTGAGAATTAATGAATAAGTGACAGATACGTCCTTTTAATCTGTACCAGCAGTCCTTTTAATAAAGATTTTAATTTTCATGATAATGAATTTTTACTACAAGAACAGAAATTGCAAAACATGCCACAACATGGTTACCTATATATCCAAACTTGTGTTTTCCCTTTGTACTTCTTCCCACATCACATAAAGCTCGGATATTTTTCTCTCGGAAACCCAGCTCATTGTTGAGGACATATATCCCCTCATTCTGTATGACAAACTTCACAGCGGGGCATTCCTCGGTGGTGCGATCAATCAGGTTGTCAGGGTAACTGTTGTCATCAGCGTTCTGTATTAGTTCAAGGACAAAGTGGGTATCCTTGCTGTAGAGGTCCTTGGACAGACGATCTAAGCTCCTGCCCAACCTTTCCTGCTGAACCTTGAGAAGTACAAGAAGGTATCTCTAATGAACAAACAAATACAAGGAACAATTTTAGCAATCAGCTCATGATCTTAGATCTTAAAATGGCAAAGCAGAAAAAGGAATTTTTCTAATTAAATATAATAGTTTTCATATTAACACATAAGGCAGATATTACATTTCGGTAATCAGATTAATTGTTTGTTTTGCACAGGAAAACACAGTTTTCATAATCCTTGTATTAAATGAATTTGCTTTCTGTCTGAAACCCTTTACATAAATTTTCAACAACTGCCTAAATTATAACTTCAAAACTAAACAAGAAAAATGTTTAAAAAATGTCTATATGAGTCTGTATGTTCAGAATGCAACTAAGCCAGAGTAGATGACATTAACAACACAGAGTATTAGCTTAAATAACACCATTAACTGCCAAATAATTGATAACCATGGCATAAACAGTTATAATTCTTCATACATTTGCGGTGATGAAAAACATGGAATTCAAAAATGACTAAGCAATTACCAAACCAAACTCAACTGTTCTTACCTTCATCAAAATCAATCAAACATTTATTGACCTCACCTCTTCCTAAGCTTTATCAACCACACCATGACTTTATCAACCTCAACATGGACTTTAATCAACATGCTCATCTATTCCTCACCTTCATCAACCACACCATGATATTTAACAACCTCCACATCTCTTCCTGACCTTAAACAACCAAACCATGGCTTCTCATGACATCCTCATCTCTACCCGACCTTAACCAACCAAACCGTCATGGTTAGACATTCTCTTCTCTTCCCAACCTTTACCAACCTCACCATGTCATTTATCAACATTTTCATCCCCTCCCATACTTAATCAACTTCACCATGCCATCTATCAACCTTTTCACCCCCTCCCAAACTTATTTAACCTCACCATGCCATTTATCAACATTTTCATCCCCTCCCAAGCTTAATCAACTTCACCATGCCATTTATCAACCTTTTCATCCCCTCCCAAACTTAATCAACCTCACCATGCCACTAATCAACCTTTTCATCCTCTCCCAAACTTAATCAACCTTACCATGCCATTTATCAACATTTTCATCCACTCCCATACTTAATCAACTTCACCATGCCATCTATCAACCTTTTCATCCCCTCCCAAACTTATTTAACCTCACCATGCCATTTATCAACATTTTCATCCCCTACCAAGCTTAATCAACTTCACCATGCCATTTATCAACCTTTTCATCCCCTCCCAAACTTAATCAACCTCACCATGTCATTTATCAACCTTTTCATCCCCTCCCATATTTAATCAACCTTACCATGCCATTTATCAAACTTTTCATCCCCTCCCAAACTTAATCAACCTTACCATGTCATTTATCAACCTTTTCATCCCCTCCCATACTTAATCAACCTCACCATGTCATTTATCAACCTTTCATCCCCCCCAAACTTAATCAACCTCACCATGTCATTTATCAACCTTTCATCCCCTCCCAAACTTAATCAACTTCATCATGTCATTTATCAACCTTTACATCCCCTCCCAAACTTAATCAACCTCACCATGCCATTTATCAACCTTTTCATCCCCTCCCATACTTAATCAACCTCACCATGCCATTTATCAAACTTTTCATCCCCTCCCAAACTTAATCAACTTCACCATGCCATCTATCAACATTTTCATCCCCTCCCAAACTGAATCAACCTCACCATGTCATTTATCAACCTTTTCATCCCCTCCCATATTTAATCAACCTTACCATGCCATTTATCAAACTTTTCATCCCCTCCCAAACTTAATCAGCCTTACCATGCCATCTATCAACCTTTTCATCCCCTCCCAAACTTAATCAACCTTACCATGCCATTTATCAACCTTTTCATCCCCTCCCAAACTTAATCAACCTTACCATGTCATTTATCAACCTTTTCATCCCCTCCCAAACTTAATCAACCGTACCATGCCACTTATCAACCTTTTCATCCCCTCCCAAACTGAATCAACCTTACCATGCCATTAATCAAACTTTTCATCCCCTCCCAAACTTAATCAACTTCACCATGCCACTTATCAACCTTTTCATCCCCTCCCAAATTTAATCAACCTTACCATGCCATTAATCAAACTTTTCATCCCCTCCCAAACTTAATCAACTTCACCATGCCACTTATCAAACTTTTCATCCCCTCCCAAACTTAATCAACCTTACCATGTCATTTATCAACCTTTTCATCCCCTCCCAAACTTAATCAACCTCACCATGTCATTTATCAACCTTTCATCCCCTCCCAAACTTAATCAACCTCACCATGTCATTTATCAACCTTTCATCCCCTCCTAAACTTAATCAACTTCATCGTGTCATTTATCAACCTTTTCATCCCCTCCCAAACTTAATCAACTTCACCATGTCATTTATCAACCTTTTCATCCCCTCCCAAACTTAATCAACTTCACCATGTCATTTATCAACCTTTCATCCCCTCCCAAACTGAATCAACCTCACCATGTCATTTATCAATTTTTTCATTGCCTCCCAAACTTAATCAACCTCACCATGTCATTTATCAACCTTTTCATCCCCTCCCAAGCTTAATCAACTTCACCATGCCATTTATCAACCTTTTCATCCCCTCCCAAACTTAATCAACCTCACCATGTCATTTATCAACCTTTCATCCCCTCCCAAACTTAATCAACTTCATCATGCCATTTATCAACCTTTTCATTGCCTCCCAAACTTAATCAACCTCACCATGCCACTTATCAACCTTTTCATCTCTCTTACCTTCATCAACTGCATTTAGACAATTATTGACCTCTTGATCTCTTCCTTACCTTCATCAACCTCTGGCCATCCTCACTAAGATGTACCCCAACACCAAACTCGTCTCTTCTGATCTCATTGATAATATCTTCACATGATGGAGTTGCTGTCTTTTCTTTACCATCAGATTCCTCCTGGATCATTTCAGTCATGACCACATCATTCTCTTTGTCAACAATTATCACGTCTGAAATACAGACAGATGTTATGGTCATTTCTATAATGGACTCGCTAATCAACCATTAACTCTGGGAAATTTCATTCATAGCTTCAAAAGCACTTACTTATTCTTTACTACATTGTTACACCTATATTCCATGGGCAAACAGAGCAGATCAGGATCAGCAGACACATCTGTGCCGTCTTATCAGTCAACAGGGATGTGCCGGCTGATCTGGATCTACACTGATCACACATGCTACAAAATGAGTATATATGGAGCAAAGGGTTAAATTAATGTGAACTATTTGTTCTATACTGGTCTCAATTCAAGGGGATGATTATCTGGCACTACAGAATTTGGCATAAATCAAGCAGAAAGATACAATAAAATTGTATGAACTTTTCAATTTTAAGCTTATTCTTTGAAGCTCAGTAATATTTCTGTTTGGAAGTCAGAATGGCAATGTTTATTGTTTGTAATATATTTCTTAAAATTTTTATGGAGTTTTGAACAATACCTGTTTTTATTGCTTTATTAAAATGTGGCAAGGATGATCAATTTCATTTACCTTCTTCTGAAGCTTCTTGCTTATCTTCAGAATCCTCCACTTTTTGCACATCTGTTCCATCAGTGTTGTTGATTTTTTTTCCAAGATCACCTGTCAGAATTTCATCAATTTCTTCAGTTTCAGAATCTTCAATAATTTCACTTTCTTCCTCTTCCTGCAAATAAAAACACAAACATAAGTTCACAACATGTGTTTTTTGGTAGTTTATCTTAGCTCTTTACCCCATAGATAAACCTTTATCGCATGGGCAAACAGTGTAGTTCAGATCAGCTGACACAAACATGCCATCTGATCAGGATCCACACTGTTTGCTTTTTTGTAAAACAGTGCTGGTAGTTTCAATAAAGTTGTTTGACCACCAAATATCAGCAGTGATGATGAAATGATCCCTTTAATTCTGCTGGGAATCACAGGCAGCAAGACATCTTTAACTTAAAAGATCTTCTTTGTAAAATCAGAAATCTTCTTGACCTGTTCTTGGTTGTCATCCTTGAAGAGCTCTTCAGCTTCTAAGGATACAATCTGTATAGCAGATTCAGGAAGTTGGCATTTCTGCTGAATCACTGCTGTCCATTCCTGGATACCAAGAAGACATCCAAGTTCTACCAACCGGTTCAGCTCCTGAACTGTCTGGCAAAGTCGTATGAGCACCTGTTTGGACTTGCTTGAACCCATAACCTGTCCCAGAGGTTCTAAGAAGATATGGTTGGCAAGGGCTACACAGATTTTGGTAGGAATGTGCAACAAGCATTTTAGAACAAACAAAGCTGCTGTGTGCTGACTGACATATCCTTCTGAAACATACAGAGAAAAACCACTTATAAACAAATAAAAACATGGTAGAAATAACACAGTTTTAAAGCCAAAATTTGTTTTCTTCGAAGTTAAAACTGTTTGCTTAAAATATAAATTAAATGAATCACCTAAAAAATTAATAACAACAAAAAATGTCAATTCTGATGTTAAAAATTTTCCCACCTTCAGCAGTTGCCTCCCCAGCATGCATCTGTAGAAGAGCCGTTTTGACGTGTCCACATAACAAAGCCAGTGGCATACTCTCTACACCCTTGTATGCCACTACCATAGAGACAAGGTGGCCTGCTGTAGATAACACATCTCGTTTCTCCAAAGCTCGTGCTACATGCTCAGGGGACGTGTCCGACACAATCTTTATCAACTCGCCAGGTTTCAGTTCTAGAGCTAGGAAATCTAAGGTAGCCATTCTGCCTCCTATAATATTAAAAACAAATCAAACAAGAAAACTTCACAAAATTCAAGTAAGATGATACAATTACAGGAGAAAACACTATCATCATATGGCAAAGTTTATTTATATGACTAGAATATCTCCTTGGTAATTAACCCTTTACTCCATGGAATATATGGTTGTTACTCATGGACAAACAGTGTAGATCCAGGCCATCTGATCAGGAACTGGGCTGAAGTTTATAAAGCTGAGATTGAAAACCAGTCTGGTCGCCATTTCAGCCAATCAGATGCTTGAGATTTGAGACTGGTTTCCATGCTCAGTTTTATAACCTTGGACACTGCACTGTTTGCTTTTTTATTCATTAGGTATTTCTGACCAAGAAGCAATCAGTTTAGATCCAGATCAGATGGCTAGGTTGTGCCAGCTGATCTCCCTCTACCCTGGTTGCACATCTGATAAACCCCATATAAATGGATTAAAGGTTTAATCATGCTATTAAACCTGTTACATTAAACACTGCAATGACTTAAAATCCTATTCCTGTAAAGTCCTACAAACTTTATTATAGTATAAAAGAAATTACCTTCGACAGTTTTAGTACTACTTCCTCCATACTTCTGCACAAAGTCCTTCAGCTTGCCTAACTCAGGCTCAAACACAAGACTCCACTGGGACCACTCAGCAAGGTTCTCCAGTAGAGGGCAGTTGTGCAGGCAGATCTTGGCAGCATCACGTGTCTGGTGTCCCAGCATGCCCACCTTGGAACCAGAGCTGGAGGGTAACCTAGAAACAAATCATCTACTTTCAATAAACATGTCTTCATCAGAATATTTCAACATGCCTGTCACAACTTAACCCTTTACTCCATGTTTAGAGCTTTTATCACATATTCAAACAATGAAGATGAAATCAGCGGCCATACCCGTGCCATCAGATCTGGATCTACACTCGTCACTTATGGCTTGGAAATAACCTAATGAATCTAAAAGCAAACAGTGTAGATCCTGATCTGATTTAACTAAATCAAAGAACCTATTTACTTGGTTTTCTTTTAATATGACACAGTCCATTCAACAATCATCAAGTTTCATTGTTGTTGTTTTTAGTAACCCTAATAAAGGGTTTTACAATACATGTATTTACTTTTCATATGATTAAATTTTTTCAGACAATCGATGTACTGTGTTATTTTGGTCAGGACAAATTGAGATATGATAATAAAAAGCCATGAGGATTGACAAATATATCATGACAATAATCATCAACAACAATCACCATCATCATCATTATCAACAGCAGCAGCAGCATTTTCATCATCATAGTCATCCCTTCATCATCATCATCATCTATGTCTTATACAGAATACATGCATTATAAAGATTAAAAAACTTTTCAAGCTAGGTTTACCAAATATTCTGACTTACCCTGTACATGGTACAAGAGTTGATCCATAGAATACTGTAAAATCTCCAAACATATGTCTGCTCTGCTTGTCTGCATGACTCAGCAGACGTGTGATGTTACCGTAACCAAGGTGACGGACCTCCTTCACGCTGTACTGTCTACACAGGGCCTCTTCTATCTGTTCTGGCTGTGAACAGTTAAAATATGCAACAGTTTATACACAATCCATCTAAACATGTAACATTTGTTTTTGTCGATTATTTCAAAGAATTGGCGGTAAAATTTGGCGATTAAATAATTGTCAAAAAAAAGCAAGATATTGTTAGCTATTTTGCATTCACTTTTCCCTGAGCGGTCGCCACATTTCTGATAATTGTAGGTCGTTAATCCCCTAATTGAACTAACAAAGTGTCACTAAAGATAATCACCTTGCCTACGGGTAAACTATTGATGTTTGTAATCGGTAAACTTTGGGTATCACCATCTATGTCATGACAAGGTTGTTACTGTTGCTATTTATAGTTATTATGGATTCCCCTATCATATGTTTAACAAAGCAGACAAATATTTTAAGAATACGAATAAATGAATCTTTTTTTCTAACCTTATAGTAAATATGGGCCAAATTCTAAATCCATTCTCAAAGCAAAAACCTAGCCGGATACTGTACCTCAAGTGATGAATAGGATGAAAATTCGCGGAACGAATTGCCGATTTTTTAACCATGTTAACGGAGAAAATACTTCCTATTTTCTCATAAAATGTGTTAAACCAGTCGCTTTGGTTATTTTTTGCTTTGGAAATGTTATTTCACATTGCAATTTTCTACTAGTTTATTTGTAGTTACATTTGCCATCCATTTACGCGACGTCTATTTTTGACATACCATCAGACTAGTCTCGAATCGTCTTTGCAACTACCCATTAACATATTACAAACTCATTCTAAGCATAAAATTTATGTGAATTGAATTATTTGGCCCAAAACTTTAATGCAATATTTTACATGGTTTGGTTAAGACTTCCTTGAAGTATTAAGACCTTTTTGGTATACAAATAACAATTTTACATAGCAGTGAATCCAATTGATTTTGTCTGCAATAGTGAAGTGAAGAATGGCTTATTATTAAAAATCGTGTGTAATTTTACATAAAGCCAATTATTTTTTGACTAGGTTAAATTAATAAAGTAAATAGCTAATCTTCATAACATAGATGTTATCTTAAGCCCCGGTCACAACCCACCATGCGTCTTTTTTGACCGTACGTGTTCTGCGGAGGCTACGTTCGCTGTGTCTTTGGTCGGTCGTGGCAAGAGCAGAGAGGACGCACGTAAAACGCGAGGTGTAAGTGGCCCGCACGCCACGTCTAGGGGTAAAAGGTTGCGTGCATCGTACGTTCCGTAGGTGGTAAGTGAGTTGTGCGTGCTTACAACGCAAGATCTCCGTGCGATTTCCATGCCAACGTACGGCGGCCGTACTGCTCACATATGGTGTTCTTACTTGCTCGCCTGTTGTAAGTGCGTGCAAGTGCGGTGAACGTAAGTTTATTTCGGTCGCTGTTGGGTGATATATATAAGGACGACCTATCGATACTCGAAATATTTTATATACCGCAGAGGTCTGTGCGCACACCGTGCGTTGTAAGTGCGGAGCACGTACTTGCTCTGTACGGTCCGCCTGAGTTCTGTGCGCGTTTTGGATGGTTGAGCTGATGAAGCACGGACCACGCACGGACCACGCAAAGACGCGCAGAGGCAGTGCGTTATGCGCTCGTGGACGTACAGGGCACGCACGTCACCCGTACGGTTAGTGAATCCGTAGCCCGCACGCAGCTCGAACGCAGAGAAAGTTTTGCATGCACTAAAAATGCTACGGCGTCTCTGCGTGCTCCCAAATCCATACGGAGGAGGTACTCACCACGTTCGGATCCCTGAATTTGGTCCACGTTTTTGCACGTAGACAGCACACACTTGCACGTACGGCGGGTTGTGACCGGGGCTTTAGATAAAATCATCTGCATTTAAAAAAAAAACAACAAAAAATTATAATGCTATTTCCCACGCATGTGGAAACAACCCTTGAAACTTTGGCTATTAATATATTTTTCAAAAATTTTGTGGCTATTATTTTAAAACAGCCAGCATGACAACTGGGTTAATAATAGAAATAAATGTCTCTAAATGTATTTTATAACCTATGGATATGCCATTATTCCCCAGAAGGGTTTGAAGTTATAGATCTGCTGAAAGTTAAATAATCAAAAACAGTCATGCAAATGAAATTAAGGATTCTTTAACCCTGAACTCCATTTACATGAATCTTATTCTAAGCTATAGTTACTGAGTGGAAATGAAGTTTTGAAGTTAAAATAACAGTGACCTTGACCTTGAACCCACAGGTCCCAAAGTCAAACCTAACCTGTATCTTGTAATGCTACATCTGTGTTCCAAATAATAATTAAATCTATTAAGTATTTCATGAGTTATCGTCCAGAAACAGTTTTTCTATTTTAAGTAACAGTGACCTTGACATTGACCCACAGGCCCCGAAGTCAAACTCAACCTGTATCTTCTGATGTTACATCTATGACCCAAAAAAGGATTTAATCTGTGAAGTATTTCATGAGTTATCATCCGGAAACCATTTTTCTATTTTTAGTAACACTGACCTTGACATTGACCCCACCAGCCCCAAAGTCGAACCTGACCTGTATCTTGTGATGTAACACCTGTGTACCAAACATTTTAAAAATATTTGATGCCTTTCAGGAGTAATCATCTGGAAAGCATTTTTCTATTTTTAGTAACAGTGACCTTGACACTGACCCCACCAGCCCCAAAATCGAACTTGACCTGTATCTTATGATGTTACACCTGTGTACCAAAAATTATTTAAATCTGTCAAGCCATTCATGAGTTATCATCCGGAAACGAAGAATCCGACCGACAGACAGACCGACCGACAGACCGACAAGCTCACTCCTATATACCCCCACAAACGAAGTTTGAGGGGGTATAATAAAAAAGAAAACAGTGTAGATCATGATCTGATGCCAAGGATGTGCTGATCTGGATCTGCACTGTTCACTCATGGATAACATCCTTATTCAATGGTGCAAAGAGTTCACACTTGAAATTGTCCATTTTTTAATCATGGCATACCTGTGTAAGTCCACATTGGCTGCACTGCTTGATAAACTCGAGTATGTCTGTCTGGTGGGGTTTGAAGGAGGTTTCACTGTCACCACCCCCTGAGCCGGAACCCAGTGTCAATCCTCCACCTTCTTCCAAGGTCTATCATGAAAAATATATTAGGTAAAAAACATTTCACAAAAAAATCCCTGATATTTACATCATTTCCTAATAAAGGTTAATTAACATATAACTGAATAACAACCAGTTACAGTTATCAATTTTTCTCATAGCCACCCAAGTATCCATTAGGTAGGAAGGACAGACAGACATGTGATTACTTTATGCATCATTCCAGACAGCAATAAAACAGTAACGAGTATAATCTTTTGAGAGTGGTTTCCATCAAAATGTGCTGCATAAACAATTTAATTTTTGCATGTTGTTAGAGATATAGGTTCCGCCTTTATTATGTTGCCTCCATATATACGCATTTTTACGCATGTGTGACCAGTGTAGATCCAGATCAGCCGGCAGATCTGTGCCGTCTAATCAGGATCTGCACTGGTCGCATTTTGTTTAGAGATAACGTTACAAATAAAAAAAGCGAACAGTTTAGATCCTGATCAGACGCATGAATGTGCTGGCTGATCTGGATCTAAACTGTACGCCCTGGCAATTAAGGTGTATCTATGGAGGAAAGGGTTATAACAGCTGGATGTCAAATATGTTACCTAAGTTTTACAAATGATGTTTATACCTTGAGATGATGGTAAATGGAAGCTTGAAGTTTCCAATAATATATACATGTAATAAAGAACTCATTTTAAGGAGAGGTTATTTCAATCAATATTTTCATTAGCAGAACTAACCTTTTTCATTTCTGCTAGAAGAAATTCAAGGAATCTTCCGTGACCCATCAAGTTGAATGATGTGAACTCGAAGTCCTCCAGGAGCTTTTCTTCTATACGATCCAGATGATTAAGACTCAGAGCTCCAGCATTCAAACATCGCTCAATGTACGTCTTTAAGGACTTAACTAATTCATCTGTAGAACAAAACAATCTATTGTATGTGCTCCATTTTTGCAATTAAACATTCATTGTTCATTCTGTTGCATGTGACAGCAGGAAGTCAAAAAGAATTCTATTGTCCAGTGGTGCTAACTTTCAAAGTATTTATCCTTTAAACTTAATATTAAAATATCATCTGCATGAACGCTTTTTATCACAACAAGAATGATAACTCTTGATTTCTTTTTCTTTAGTTATACCCCATTAACGATAATTTAAACTGAAACATTATATTGTTTATAACTTGGAAAGTATTCGTTAATTTAACACAATACTTGGAATATATTCTGCATGACCAAAGTTAAATGTGTTTTGAGTTATGTCCCTTTGAAACAGCTGGTGACAAGTAGTGTTCCTTGGACCAGTCAATTTTAGTCTCATCTACAAACTGTTTCATGAAATGATTGTGTTTCCATCAATAGGCCAAAGCAAACTCAAGTAATTAATTGGAAACTGAATTTCTACTTTTAGCAACAGTGAATTTGACCTTGATCATAGACACCTGGGTAGCAATACCTTGCTGCCTCTTGATATAAGCTAACCATACACCAAGTTTGGAATCAACAGGCCAAAGCAAACACAAGTAATCAAGTGGAAACTGAATTTCTATTTTCACCAACAGTGACCTTGACATTGAAAACAGACACCTGGGTAGCAATCCCAAGCAGCCTCTTGATATAAGCTACCCATACACCAAGTTTGGAGCCAATAGGCCAAAGCAAACTCAAGTTATTAAGCAGAAACTGAATTTCTATTTATAGCAACAGTGACCTTGAACTTGATAACAGACACCTGGGTAGCAAACCCAATCTGCCTTTTGATATAAGCTACCCATACACCAAGTTTGGAGTCAATAGGCAAAAGCAAACTCAAGTAATTGAGCAGAGATTAAATTTCTAGTTTTAGCAGCAGTTACCTTGACCTTGACCCTATGGTCAAACCCCGAGAATATGCGCCAGGGCACTTCATGACAATACTTCTGTGAAAGTTTGGTTGAAATCCTTTGAGAAATGTAGGAGGAGTTGCGCACAGAAGAAATTGTTTACGCCTGCCCTTCCGCCCGCCCACCTGCCCGCCAACGTACCCTAATCTAATAATCAGGATTTTTCCTTCAGAAAACCTGGTTAAAAAGTTAACAGTGAAGATCCTGATCAGATTGCACAGAGGTGCCATTTTATCTGGATCTACACTGTTTGCCTATAAAGAAGTGTATGGAGGAAAGGGTTAACAAACATAATTTTCCAACTTTAAAAATTGATCACATGACATTCCTCATGTAAGCATGAGAGAGGGATCTTTTAAAATAGGATTTTCCTTCCCCAGTCAAATATGTTTAAATACTTATCTGGTAGGCAAGATAAGAAGTTTCTTCCAAGAAATTATCACCCTTGTTGTAATTTATGGCTTTGTTCATGCAGATGATATTCTAAGAAATTTGTAAATAGGATAAGTATTTTCAAAGTTATATGCAACAATCAGTTTCAGATTAAAGTTGTGTGACTACCATTTGGCGCAACCACTGCTGTGGCCACCATTGCTGACAAAATATAATCCTTATGTGTCTACCTGCTACACAGGCAACACATTAAAGTGACAGTCCATAGTATTGTATTCATTTATAAAGAAAGATAATACTATCGCACCGTCAAATATTAAATACAAAAGCTCCGAGTGATATGGTGATACTAGAATGTACATTCAAATAATTGGGGTTGACATTATTTCGAAGCCAATAAACGTTAATAAATATTCAGTGTGTCACGTGATTATTTTCAACAACAAATGCCTTGACGTATACCAAAGCGACAAAGGGTATTAAAAAAAGTAAAGAGGTGAGAAATATCTATTTAAAGTCTTAATGTATGGTCGATCATAATGTTCAACCTTGGCATTTTATTTGTTTCTATTCCGGCGGGACGGCGATTATTTCATTCTGCTTACGTTAGACTACGCATGCGTATGCATATAGTAAATCGGCCTCATTTGCATCTCTCGCGGTGAGGCATCAAATTTTCGTACT
The DNA here is from genome assembly GCA_038501625.1 of Corbicula japonica. NCBI lineage: Eukaryota > Metazoa > Mollusca > Bivalvia > Venerida > Cyrenidae > Corbicula > Corbicula japonica. The sequence continues at coordinate 6,060 of JAZAYU010000729.1, read as the reverse complement.
TGATAACTATATCCATGTAAAGTAATTAAACAAGTAAGATTTCTTTATTCTATTTTGTGTTTCTGTCTGTGGGGGTTTAAATTCTGAAAATTTATGCAAAAATTAACTTGTCATTTATAGTTTTTACATAATGTATGGAAATTCACTTTAAAAGAAAATAAAACAGATCAAGAAAGTCAACTACAACATTAATATGAATATAAGAATTACAAGAACAAAAATATCGGGGAAACCCTTGCATTGACTCCATTAACAGCAAGTTACGATGGAGTCCAAACATATTTTGTCATTCACTCAACCTTCAGCTTAAAAGCTATCTGGACAACTATTCACCCCTGTGAATAAGCTTGAGTGTTTTAGTGAATTTCTTCATCACTTTTTATGCAATTAACAATAATCACAAGAACAGATGGGCCCAAGATCATAAAACTAAAACAGGAGACCAGTTTCAAGTCGCCATTTCAGTCAATCAGATGCTTGAGACTTGGGACTGGTCTCCAAACTTGGTTAATGATCTTTGGCCCTGAATTTCATGACCCACATTTAAAATAAATGCGAAGACACACTGTACCTTTCCTAGGTGGTGGTTTTCTCGGCTCAACCCTTTGAGAATCATTTTCATCATCACTGTCATCAACAGCAGGTGCTAGAAACTTGACGGCAGCTTCTTCTACTGCTAGGTTAGTCATACATATAGCCAGATGTAACAGGACCTTACCGACCTCATCCTGTTTCATTTCTTTGAGAAAATCCTGTAAAAGAACTGCCACAAATTACCTTGTGCCATATTTAAATATACAGCATCACAAGTTTTGTAAAAAAAACTGAAGAGTTATATTACACTGCACTGTTGTCTTAGGCTTGGTTTCTTGTATTACCACTGTAAAACTATTGTCTCATGACATTTGTTAAAGAAATAAAAATTGCGTGACATATTAAATTTTGTGAGGATTATTCTAACCATTGTCATGTCATTGTCCAGAGACAGAAGCTCTATTTTTAGTTAATAGTGACCTCAAGGAAATAGAGCAGGAGGATCCAAGGGTTGGTGGGTGGGTGGGTGGGGGGGGGGGGGGGGGTAAGTCATATATAAAAACCCAAATTGTTCAAAACATACTTCACAATAGACTTTATCTCTGAGAAAGAAACTTTAGTGAGAGGTAATTATGATAAAGAACTCAATTGCAACTTTGTAAACTACTACAACATTCTTAAATTTGTTACTTTGGTTGCCTTCCACTAACTAACCTAAACAACCTTGAACTTGTTGCCCCTGCCTGACTTAGAGTGACTGCTGATTTAACAGTGACTTACATCGGGAGCTTTCTTGAACATGATGCCCATGCCTGATGTCCAGTGACTGCTGATTTAACAGTGACTTACCTCGAGAGCTTTCTTGAACTTGTTGCCCCTGCCTGACTTCCAGTGACTGCTGATTTAAAAGTGACTTACCTCGAGAGCTTTCTTGAACTTGTTGCCCCTGTCTGACTTCCAGTGACTGCTGATTTAACAGTGACTTAGCTCGAAAGCTTCCTTGAACTTGTTGCCCCTGCCTGAGGTCCAGTGACTGCTGATTTAACAGTGACTTACCTCGGGAGCTTTCTTGAACTTGTTGCCCCTGCCTGACTTCCAGTGACTATTGATTTTAACAGTAACTTACCTCGAGAGCTTTCTTGGACTTGTTGCCCCTGCCTGAGGTCCAGTGACTGCTGATTTAACAGTGACTTACCTTGAGAGCTTTCTTGAACTTGTTGCCCCTGCCTGAGGTCCAGTGACTGCTGATTTAACAGTGACTTACCTCGAGAGCTTTCTTGAACTTGTTGCCCCTGCCTGACTTCCAGTGACTGCTGACCTGGGTGACCATCATCAGGACACTGAACTTATCAAACACTTCAGCAATGGCAACCTCAGGTCGCATCTTCAGGTAATGAGTTCGCACCTCCATGCCATCTCCTTCTCCAGTCTGTAAAATACTGGCTCGGAACTTTCTGGAAAACAAGTAATGCACTGTTATTAACAAACAATTTCTGGTCACATATTTTCAGTCATCTCTTCAGGTTCAACCTGTAAACAAGCTGCACTTTAAAACTTATCCTTCAGAATTTGTCAAAGTAATATATAAGGGTTAAAGGAAATGAACACTGTTAATTTGAGAACATTTATGTTATAAAAGTTACAAACTTGTCTGTAAGAAGATGGAAAATAAGAATAAATAAATTTATTCTTTTTGAAAATAGCAACATCTAAATAACACCATTGATATATGTTCCCAAAAAGAGTCTCATTAATATAATTGGGAACATAACTCACTTTTTCAGTTCAACAAATGGGTTCAAATACAGGACAACAACTTCAGAAAAAGCTCCATAATGTATGCTTTTAACCCTTTCCTCCACATACACTCATTTTTACGCATGTGTGACCAGTGTAGATCCAGATCAGCCAGCCCATCAGTGCCATCTGATCAGGATCTGCACTGGTAGCATTTTGGTCAGAGATAATCTAATGAATCAAAAAGCGAACAGTTTAGATCCTCATCAGATGGAATGGATGTGCCAGCTGATTCTGATCTTAACTGTTAACCCTTGCAATTAAGGTGTTTCTATGGAGGAAAGGGTTATAATACAAATGTATAGTTCTCAAAGAATACAAGGCAGTCAGAATGACAACAATATCCCCTGCCACATGCAGGAATGTTGGAAAGGTCATGGATGCTTAATTGCAAATTAACAAATATATCTCCAGCAGTTTGGAAGTTATGGAGCATATATGAAAGACATGGTTAAATATTAACCTTCAATGACAACTAGTGACCTTGACCTTCAGCCGGCCAGGTTGGAACATGGGTTCTGCACATCATCTTGGTGGAATGAACATTTGACAGAAGTTTGATAAAATTCATTGCAGAGGTTCAGAAGATATGAACCGGACACAAAATACATAGTTCAAATCTTCAATGACCTTGACCTTAAGTCAGCCAGGTTGGAACATGGGTGCTGCACATCATCTTCATGGGCTGAGCATTTGACTAAAGTTTCATGAAATTCCTTCTAGGGGTTCAGAAGATATGAACCGGACATGAAGTACATGGTTCAAATCTTCAAACACCTCTGGTGACCTTGACCTTGAGCCGGCGAGGTTAGAACATGGGTTCTGCACGTTGTCTTCATGGGGAGAACATTTGACTAAAATTTCATGAAATTCCTTCTAGGGGTTCAGAAGATATGAACTGGACACGAAATACAAGGTTCAAATCTTCAAACACCACTGGTGACATTGACCTTGAGCCGGCCATGTTGGAACATGGGTTCTGCACGTTGTCTTGATGGGGAGAACATTTGACTAAAGTTTCATATAATTCCTTCTAGGGGTTGAAAAATTATGGACCTGACATGAAATGTGTGCGGACGAAAGGACCGACAGACAGACGGACAAAGACCATTCCTAAAACCCCAGCCGCTATGCAGCGGGGGATAAAAATAAACATTAAATATAAACATACCTGAATGAATCTTCTATCTGGTTTTTAAGATGTTGTTTGAAGTGGTCGGTAATTTCTCTGTGTTTGCTTCCAGTATCTCTCTGGGCTTTCTTCAATACCTAAAACGATGAGATCACCATACAGTGTGGTACATTTAAAAACTGTGTAACCCATACATACAGGTTTTTATCGCATGTGCGTAGCTGATTTTATACAGTTTTCATTGCACATTCTGATTATCAGCTGGAGTGACACTTCTTCTATGAATGACAAAAGATCAAATGTATCACTGCCACAAAAAAAACTAGAATTATCACTGAAAGTGATTAAATACCCCCACATTTGTGCTTGATACTTGAATTGGGAATTCTTAGAATCAACGTGTGCCAAAAAATGTTAAAATATGTGAAGCCTTTATAAGAAATCACCCAGAAACCATTTTTTTCTATTTTTAGTAACAGTGAACAGTGACCTTGACCCCACCAGGCCCATTTTCAATACCTTTATAGCAATTTTCATCAAAATATCTCATTCCAAACTACAGTTATTATGCATACAGTCTAACCTGTGTGTAGCAGCCAGCCAAGGGAAGCAGCCAATTTGGCCGCTGTAGGCAGGTGACCTCTGATCGAAGGGTCAGAGGAAGAGCAATGAAATGTGAAGCCTGTTATGAACAGGACTTGTACTGTGTGTTACAGCTTGTTTGTCTCAATATACAGTAGAGCTCCGCTAAATCGCAATCCGCTTTATCGCGAAATCCAATATAAGTTTTATTATAACGCGGTCGACCCGTGGATCCCGTTTTTTCCCATAAAATGATAGTAAAAATCTATCAACGGCAAATTTTGCATAATGGAAAGGGAATAAAAGGGAAGTAACAATGTCAATACCATGTTAATAGATAAAGACAATGACGGTCGTTCAGTAACGTACCGACAATCGTTGAAAAAATAGCTTTTATTCTTAGGGATCTGTTTATTACTGTTTACTACGTTTCTTTAATAAGCATACTGTCATAAAATTGTTGAATTGCTGTCCAAACACTGGGTCACCTAATCAAGGATGCTAAATGGTTACTGAATGGTTGTTTTTCGCACCTACTGCCGATAAAGTTCAACAGGAGCCGAGCTACGTAAACATCATTAATTAATAACACTGTTCGCACTTTTATGCACATAATCGCGCCTAGCGGTCACGATAATAAATTAACAATTACGACGGCTTGTTTAAAAGCGCATTGATAAGCTATGATTGGAAGCAGGTGCACGTAGTTTAGCGGTCACGTGATGCTCTAATGAAGAGTATCCGACACCTTCGCAGAAAATAAAAAATGGCCGCTGTAGAGGGTTTAATTTCGCGGCCAGGAGGCAATTTCGATGGCCGCTGACTGCGGATGGGAGGTGACCGCAGAATTAAGTGACAGAATAGAAGGAAATTTGTCGGGGGCGTCACAAAATGGCCGCTAAATAGAGGTGACCGCAGTTCGGAGGTGACCGTTAGGTCAGGTTAGACTGTATACAGTATTTCTAATTACAGTAACAGTGACCTTGACCCCACAGGCCTTATTTTCAATTCCAAAAGTCGTATCGGCAGAAACCACCAATACACCAAATTTCATTCAAGAATCTCATTTTAAGCTATAGTTACTGAGTGGAAATGAAGTTTTGAAGTTAAAATAACAGTGACCTTGAACCCACAGGCCCCAAAGTCAAACTAACCTGTATCTCGTAATGTTACATCTGTGTTCCAAATAATAATTAAATCTATGAAGTATTTCATGAGTTATCGTCCAGAAACAGTTTTTGTATTTTAAGCAACAGTGACCTTGACATTGACCCCACAGGCCCCTAAGTTGAACTCATCCTATATCTTCTGATTTTACATCTATGTCCTAAAAAAGGATTTAATCTGTAAAGTATTTCATGAGTTATCATCCGGAAACCATTTTTCTATTTTTAGTAACACTGACCTTGACATTGACCCCACCAGCCCTAAAGTTGAACCTGACCTGTATCTTGTGATGTTACACCTGTGTACCAAACATTTTAAAAACATTTGATGCCTTTCAGGAGTTATCATCTGGAAAGCATTTTTCTATTATTAGTAACAGTGACCTTGACACTGACCCCATCAGCCCCAAAATCGAACTTGACCTGTATCTTATGATGTTACACCAGTGTACCAAAAATTATTTAAATCTGTCAAGCCTTTCATCAGTTATTATCCGGAAACGAAGAATCCGACCGACCGACAGACCAACCAACAGACCAACCGACAGACCAACAAGCTCACTTCTATATACCCCCTCAAACTTCGTTTGTGGGGGTATAATTATTACACCAGTAACATTATACTGGGCCAATTTATTAAGCTATTTAGATATATAAACATGGTTATACACTATTATTTTGAGGTGCATGAGCTCTATGCAGACCCTGGCAAAGGCACCATGGCCTGAGGGAAATATTTGCTAAGACCAACAACATTTTTGTACACTGTCATTTGTGATCAAGGAACATGAAACTGTATTCAGTCTTATCACAGATTTGTTAGAAGTTTAGAACTGCTTTCTGATCTGT